>PVLC010002125.1:6225-121946 GCA_004027655.1 Graphiurus murinus | reverse complement strand
CTGGGGATTGAACTCAGGGGCATTCTACCTCCGAGCTATACCCCCAGCCCCATTTTTTTTTATTCTTTATTTTGAAACCGAGTCTCACTAAGTTGCGGAGTGCCTCACTAGGTAGCTGAGGCTGGCCGCGAACCCGGATCCTCCGGTCTCAGCCTCCCGAATGCTGGGATTACAAGCGTGCGCCACCACGCCCGGCTTCTATCACACTTTAATGTATGCATGGAGCCTATGGTGTTAATCAAGGTAAAAAGTCTCCTTTAAAACAAATTAAGAGCCTTTACAATGAATAAATAGGACCTAATGAATGGGTTTGCTGATTGTTCTATCTGGCTCTGGACTTTGGCCAGGAACAAGAAAGCTGAGAACTGGGTGAAAGGCCCAAGGCTACTTTCCTGGTTCTTACAACTGAGGCTGCCCCAGTCCCAAAGGCTCAGCAGAATTTAGGGCAGAAATGAGGCCTGACTTTAGCAACCGTGGTGTCTTTAGGATCACAGAGTTTGCTCTCCCAGGGAGAAGGGCTTTGGGCTAAGATGTTCTGTTCTCCTGCAGAAGACAACTTCAGAAGAGCTCACGTCTAACTGAAAAACCACAGGCTGACCCTTGATACCAGGCAGCGTAAGATGTATTTGAAAGAGTGGCAAGATACCTGGTTTTAACCCGGGCTCTGCTGGAAGCTTACTGTGTGACTTTGGGCAGGTAGCTTCCACTTGCTGGGCATCAGCTGCTTCATCTGCCAAATAAGTGGAGCGGACAGATGATCTATCAGGGACCTGAGACCCCAAATTTCTGTGTATTTAAAAATTAGTACACGCCAACTGGGCATGATGGCACACACTTGTAATCCCAGTACTTGGGAGGCTGAGACAGGAGGATCATGGGTTCAAGGCCAGCCTCAGCAACTTAGTGAGACCCTCTGCAACTTAGTGAGACCCTGTTTCAAAATAAAAAATAAAAATAGGGCTGGGGGTATAGCTACTCAGAGGTAGAATGCCCCTGGGTTTAATCCCTAGTACTATACACACACACACACACACACACACACACACACTAAAACACACAAATTAGTATACTCCTGTAGTCCCAGAACTTGAAAAGATGAGACTGGAGGATTCCAGGTTTGAGGCCAGTCCATGGTAACTTAGACCCTGTTTCAAAATAAAAAATAAAATAAAACTGGGGATGTAGCTCAGAGGTAGAATGCCTCTGGGTTCAATCCCAAGTACCACAAAAAAGAAAGAAAGAAAGAAAGAAAGAAAGAAACTACTTTTAGAGTAGTTTTAGGTTCACAGAAAATTTGAACAGAAAGTTGTCATACACTCCCTGTCCCTACACGTACACAGCCTCCCTTCCTGAATATAGTCGCTCCCCACCAAAGTGATACACGTGCTATAATTGATCACCCTAAATTGACACACCATTAAGATTCCAATTCCATAGTTTACTTTAGAGTTCACTGGGAGTTGTACATTCTGTGGATTTTTATATACTTATTTTTATTTATTTTTTGTTACTGGGGATTGAGTCCAGGGACATTCTACCTCCAAGCTTCAACTTATTTTATTTTTATTTTGAAACAGAGCCTTTGAAACAGAGCCTTGATGAGAGTGTCACTACTTGCTGAGGCCATCCTCAAACCTGCAATCCTCCTGTCTCAGTCTCCCAAATACTGGGATTATAGGCTTGCGCCACCACACCTGGCACATACATATGTTCTTGACATATGTGTGATGTCATGTCTCCACTATTACAGTATCATACAGAAGAGTTTCATTGCCTTAAAATCTTTTGTGCTCCACCTATTCCTTTCTCCTCCTTCCCAACTCCTCGAAAGCCCTGACTTTTGTGCTGTCTGCAGTTTTGCTCTTTCCAGAATGTCATAGAGTCATACAGTCTGTAGCCTTTCCAGTTTGGCTTTTTCACTTAGTAATATACATTTAAAATGGCTTTTTAGAAAACACTTTCCTTGGTGCGTTGTAATTATAAATCACAGCGAGATTCAAAATGATATAGATATTCATGCACACAGCATTTGGTGTGTTTGCCCCTCATCCCACCCCACTCTCTTCTCCTCTCTCCTCAGACATGTTAGTGACATTGGTAGTGACAACTGCATATATAGATATAATATTATTTGAATTGTTCCCTTCCTCAATCCTCTGTATCTTTTCCATGGAATGATAGCTAATTTCTTTTTAGCACTGGAAAAATAGTCCATTGTCTGAATATATCTCAGTTCATCCATTTGTCCACTCAAGGACATCTTGGCTACTTCCAGGTTCAGATAATTATGAATCAAACTGTTACAAACCTCCATGCGCAAGTTTTTGTGTAGACATAAGTTTTCAAGTCATTTAGTTAAGTACTAAGGAGTGTGATTGCTGGATCCTGTGATAAGGGGATGCTTATTTAGTTTTTTTTTTTTTTCTTTGCGGTACTGGGGGTTGAACTCAGGGGCATTCTACCTCCGAGCTACACCCCCAGCCCTATTTTTTATTCTTTATTTTGAAACCAGGTCTCACTAAGTTGCAGAGTGCCTCACTAGGTAGCTGAGGCTGGTCGCGAACCCGGATCCTCCGGTCTCAGCCTCCCGGTCTCAGCCTCCCGAATGCTGGGATTACAAGCGTGCGCCACCACGCCCGGCTTAGTTGTTTTGTTTTTTTATGTGGTACTGGGGATTGAACCCAGGGGGCTTTCTACCTCCAAGCTACACCCCTAGCCCTATTTTATTTTGAAACAGGATCTTGCTAAGTTGTTGAGAGCCTTGCTAAATTCCTGAGGTTGGCAGTGAAACTGTGATCCTCCTGTCTCAGTCTCCCAAGTACTGGGACTACAGGTGTGCAATACCATACCCAGCTTGTTTATTTAGTTTTATAAGAAACTGCCAGCTGTCTTCCAAAGTGACTGTACCATTTTGCATTCCCCCCTGGCAAACAATGAAAGTTCCTGTTGTTCCATGTCTTTGCCAAATTTTGTGGTGCAAGTGTTCTGGATTTTGGCCATTTAAATAGGTGTTTCATTGTTGTTTTAATTTGCAATTCCTTACTGACATATGATGTTGAACATGTTTTCATATATTTGTATTCCATCTGTATATTTACTTTGGTGAGGCTTCTATTCGATTGCTATTGCCTACTGTTTAGTCAGGTTGTTTCTTATTGTTGAGATTTAAGGGTCCTTTGTATATTTTGGTCATTTATTTATGTATTTATGTGTTTATTTATTTATTCCAGTCCTGGGAATTAAACCCGAAACTCATGCATGCTAGGAAAGGACACTGAGCTATATGCCCAGCCATTTTATTTATTTATTTATTTATTATTTATCTATTAATTAATTCATTAATTTATTCATGGTACTGGGGATTGAACCCAGGGACATTCTACCTCTGAGCTATATCCCTAGCCCGTTTTTTAACTTTTTATTTTGAAATAGGGTCTTGCTAGGTTGCTGAGGCTAGTATCGAACGAACCTTTGATCCTCCTGTGTCAGCTTCCCAAGTACTGGAACTACAAGTGCGTGCCACAACACCCAGCTATTTTTTTTTTATTTTGATACAGGGTCTAAGTTGCCCAGGCTGTCCTGGACCTTATGATCCTCCTACCTCAGCCTTCCAGGTAGCTGGGATCATAGGCATGCACCACTGCACCTGGCTTCAAGATTTTTCTTTACCTTTGATTTTTCTTAACTTTGAATATGATATGCCTAGATGTAGTCTTTTTCTGGGGGGTAGCATTAATTCTGCTTGGTATTTTCTGAGCCTCCTGGATCAGTGATTTGGTGTCTGGCATTAATTGGTGAGAAATTCTAGTTAGTAATGCTTCAAATATTTCTTTAGTTCTTTTCTCTCTTTCTTGCAATCCCATTACATTTATTTGTACCTTTTGTAATTGTTCCACTATTCTTACATATTCCATTCTGGATTTTATCACATCTTTGTTATGCTTTTTGGTTTTAAAAGCTTCCAATAACATATCCTCAAACTCAGAGATTCTGCCATATCTGATCTACTAATGAGTCCACCAGAGGCCTTCTTTATTTCTGTCATAATGCTTTTGTTTCATTGTTTTTTGGTACTGAGGATTTGACTGAGGGATATTCTACCTCCCAGTTACACCCCCAGCCCTTTTTTAATTTTGAAACAGTGTCTCACTAAGTTTCTGAGGCTGGCCATGAACCTGAGATCCTCCTGTCTCAGCCTCCCAAGTACTGGGATTGCAAGGGTACGGAGCAACACCGGGCTCTGTCACAATATTTTTGATCCCTTAGAATTTGTATTTTATTCTTTTTTTTTTTTTTTTTTTTTTTTTTTTTTTTTTTTTTTTTTTTTTTGCGGTACTGAGGATGGAACCTGGGGTCATTCTACCTCTGAGCTTCACCCCCAGCCCTATTTTTTTATTCTTTATTTTGAAACAGGGTTTCACTAAGTTGCGGAGGGCCTCACTAAGCAGCTGAGGCTGGCTGTGAACCCGGATCCTCCAGTTGTGTGTGTGTGTGTGTGTGTGTGTGTGTGTGTGTGTGCGTGTGTCTGTTTATGGTGCTGGGGATTGAATCAGGGGTATTCTATCTCCGAGCTACACCCCCCAGCCCTATTTTATTTTGAAACAGTCTCACTAAGTTGCCTGGCCTTTGCTAAATTGCTGAGACTGTCTTTGAACCTGCAATACTCCTGTCTCAGACTCCCAAGTACTGGGATTACAGGCACGTGCCACCACACCTGGCTCCATCTGTTCTTGCATGTTGTCTTATGTTCCCATTAAATCCTGTAACATATTAATTATAGTTTTTTTTTAAATCCTCGGCTGATAATCCTCATACATTTTTGTTGAAAGGTATAAATGAAGATGGGTGCCATGGCGCATGCTTGTAATCCCAGTACTTGGGAGGCTAAGACAAGAGGATCATAGGTTCAAGGCCAGCCTCAGCAGCTTAGAGAGACTCTCTGCAGTTTAATGAGAATCTGTTTCAAAATAAAATATAAAAAAAGGTCAGGAGTGGAGCTCATAGATACAATACCCCTGGATTCAATCCCCAGTATGAGAGAGAGAGAGAGAGAGAGAGAGAGAGAGAGAGAGAGAGAGAGAGAGAGGTGAATTAAATGGTATACTAGGCCAGGCATGGTGGCGCATGCTTGTAATCCCAGCATTCGGGAGGCTGAGACTGGAGGATCCGGGTTCAAGACCAGCCTCAGCTACCTAGTGAGGCACTCCACAACTTAGTGAGACCCGGTTTCAAACTATAGAATAAAAAATAGGGCTGGGGGTGAAGCTCGGAGGTAGAATGCCCCTGAGTTCAATCCCCAGTCCTGGAAAAAAAATGGTATACTAGATAAAAGAAGTTGGTGTGAATAGGCCTTTAAGATATGGTAGTAAAGTGTGGGGGAGGAGCAACATTTTGCTGAGCTTATGTCCCTGGACTGTGACTTTCCCCAGTCCTCCTCAGTCCCTCTCCCCCTTAGGTGGGACAGAATGGCTGCAGGGGCTGGGCTGGAGTTGGGAAATCTCCCATGTGGAAGCTAGAGGAAGGTAGAGTCTGGTAGGTCCTTCACCAGGTTGATTAGGTTGTGATATGACCTCAGCAGGTTAGGCTCTAGTGAAATTGTTTTTCCTGAGGCCTTTCTAAGAAGAACAGAATGATCTGGCATATTTCAAGGTGTTTTCTTTTTCCCTTCCCTTGCCAGAAGCAGGAAGGTTTTTTCCTGATATTTGCTGGGAGGACCCGGTCGAGCTCCTGGAGGTAAAACTCACAAACCGGTGACCTCCCGCATTGGGCTGCTCCTGGAGTGTTTAACTCACAGGCTAGTTCTTACAGAGCCTCCAGCAATTTGTCAATTCCAGTTCAAGTTCTTCTATTCTGGCACCAATGCCTGCAGAGATTTTTGCTCTAGAAAGTCAAAAACTTCTGTGTCTGCCCGTCTCTCCAGTTTTGGGGGTAGCAGTTTGCTCACTTCTCTAATGGAGCAAAGAACGGTTATTGATTTTTCAGGGTTTTTTTTTCCTGGTTTTAGAACAGACAGTGTGGGAGACTTCTAACCTCCTTCACATGCTGGACCAGAAAACCGAATTTTTTTATTTTTGTTTGTGGTACTGGGGATTGATCTCAGGGGCATTCTACCTCTGAGCTATACCCCAGCCCTATTTTTTTATTCTTTATTTTGAAATAGGGTCTGACTAAGTTGCGGAGTGCCTCACTAGGTAGCTGAGGCTGGCCACGAACCCGGATCCTCCGGTCTCAGCCTCCCAAATGCTGGGATTACAAGCATGTGCCACCACGTCTGGCCAGAAATTTCTATATATTTTTTTTCTGTGTTTATTCACAGTTTATATTTTTGACTATACTATAAGCTCTGCACGGACAGAAATCTTTTCTGTCACTGGGCATGGTGACACACACCTGTAATCTGAGTACTTGGGAGGCTGAGACAAGAGGATCCCAGGTTGAGACGCTCAGCAACCTAGAGAGATCCTGTTTTAAAACAAAAAAAATTTTTAAAAGGCTGGAAATATAGCTTGGAGGCAGAATGTCCCTGAGTTCAATCTTCAGTACAGTAAACAAATAAATAAATAAATAAACAAATAAGGACTTGGGGTGGAGCTCAGAGGTAGAATACTCCTGGGTTCAATCCCCAGTACTTCCCCCGACACACATTTTTTTTTTTTTTTTTTTTTTTTGTGGTACTGGGGATTGAACTCAGGGGTATTCTACCTCTGAGCTATACCCCTAGCCCTATTTTTTATTCTTTATTTTGAAACAAGGTCTCACTAAGTTTCGGAGTGCCTCACTTGGTAGCTGAGGCTGGGCTCGAACCCGGATCCTCTGGTGTCAGCCTCCCGAATGCTAGGATTACAAGCGTGCACCACCATGCCCGGCCACACAAATCTTTTCTGTCTTATTCATCTTATATCCTCAGTGCCTAGCACTGTGTCTGGCATATTGTAAGGGCACAGTATATTTTCAGTGAAAAAAGAAGACACTGAGAGTCAGGCGATCTGGACGGCATGACCTTGGACAGGTCCCTTCCTCTCTTTAAGCCTCAGCTTCCTCACTATTGATATTATTCTTATTTGTTTCTCTATTGTCTGTCTCCCTCCACTAGAATGTAACTGCCATGTTAGCCTCAAATTTGTGATCCTCCTGTTTCAGCCTCCCAGGGACTGGGATTACTACTGCCTGGCACTATAAGTATTTGCTGAATGAACAAATGAATGGCTGAATCTACAGAGAGAGGGGTTTGACCTTGATAATTTGATGGCAGAGATTTCTGGTAACTATTTCCCCTGCCCATACCACAATGGAGTATCTGTCTGGGCTGGTTTTGAGCATTCTTTTTTTTTGCATGTGTGGTGCTGGAGATAGAACCAGGGGCCTCACACCTGCTAAGCCAGTGCTCTACCACTGAGCTATACCCTTAGCCTTTAAGTACTCCTAAGAGAGTTTAGTGCCCTTCCAGAAGAGGAACCGAAGTAGGTCACATGGGTTAAAATGACAGAAGTGGATGGAAAAACAACTTACCAAACTTTGGAACTCAGCAGCTTCCCTTCGTGTTACCCAGGAGAACAGGGGCTGTGCTCCAACGTGTGTGGGACAACAATTGAAAGCTTGATGTTCAGCCCTTCAAAACCACACAGACTTATGTAATGTGACCCAATTCCTTGGTTTTGCAAAGAAGGGGGTGTACGACTAGGAGAAGAGAATGCAGTTATTTACTAGTTTCCTCCTAAGGGCAAAAAACAGAATGTTCAGCATTCATGGGAGGGGCGGGAGCTGTGTTCTGCCTGAGTAATTCTTGCTCACTGGATGGGCAGGGTCAGGTGACAAACTTCCATTGCTCTGCCTGGCACCAGAATGGGCCCTGCCCAGAGGCAGAAAAAGTGTTTTCTTTAAGTCCTAGTTTCTCCAGCACTTTGTAACCATGCCCAGGTGTCCCATTTCCCAGGCTCCATGAGGGAGACTGGAGACAAGCTGTAGGACCTTCAAAGGAAACTGGAGGTAGAATACTTCACCGGGGAGCTCCAAGACCAAAGTTCTAAAGAGCTCTTGCCTTTTTCTTTCTTTTATTCTCTCTCTCTCTCTCTCTCTCTCTCTCTCTCTCTCTCTCTCTCTCTCTCTCTCTCTCTCTCTTTGCTAGGGATAGAACCCAGGGCCTCACACATGCTAGGCAAGTGTTCTACCATTGCACTATATCCCCAGTCCTTTAAAAATACTTTTATTGGTATATTGTAATTATACATCATAATGAGGTTCAGCATGATTCAAACATATGTGCACATAGCATTTGGTGTGTTTCCTTCCACATCTTACTCTTCTCACTCCTTTTCCCTTCTCATATATGTCGGTGAGATTGGCAGTGATACCTTCATATATGGACATAACATAATTGGAACTGTTTCCTTCATTAATTCCCCTCCCCACCTCCCTCTACAAATTCCCTTTCACTATTCTACTGGTCTCTCTCCTCATTTATCTATTGTATCTTTCATTTGTTCCTTTCATTTCGTATTTTTTCTCTAGATTCCACATGATCAGCCAGTCTCAGAAAGTCAAGGATTGTATGTTTATGTTTTCTCCTAGTCCTTTTTAAGCTGGGCATTGTGGCATACGCTTGTAATCTCAGTACTTGGGAGGCTGAGACAGAAGGATTATGGGTTCTTGGCCAGCCTCAGCTACTTAGTGAGGCCCTCCACAACTTAGTGAGACCCTGTTTCAAAATAAAGAATAAAAAATAGGCTGGGGGTGTAGCTCGGAGGTAGAATGCCCCTGAGTTCAATCCCCAGTACCACACACACAAAAAATACTCCTAGTCCTTTTTAAAGATCTGTGAGACAGGATCTCACTAAATTACCAAGGATTGCCCAGGTTGACCTTCAAATCTTGATCTTCCTGCTCCAACTTTCCAAGTGACTGGAATTACAGGTGTGGGCCACCACGCCCAGCTGCAGCTTTCTAAAGGCAAAGAAACAAGTGCCTTGACCCCCTGCAGGGCAGAAGCTGCTAAGATGATGATGTTGATGTCTTTGGGGGGAGAAGTAGATGGGAACGGCAGGTGACAGTTGTCCATGTCATTCTTTTTTTTTTTTTTTTTTTTGCTGTACTGGGGATTGAACTTGGGCATTCTACCTCCGAGCTATACCCCCAGCCCTATTTTTTTTTATTCTTTATTTTGAAACTGGGTCTCACTAAGTTGCCGAGTGCCTCACTAGGTAGCTGAGGCTGGCTGCGAACCCGGATCCTCCGGTCTCAGCCTCCCGAATGCTAGAATTACAAGGGTGCGCCACCACACCCGGCTTTGTCCATGCCATTCTGCATAAAGTTAGCCACTATGCTTCAGCAAGGTTCAGACTGTTGAAATGGATCCTGTACTCCTGGATTTGAGGAACTGAGTGGTATTGGGTAGTATTTACCCACTAAAAATCATTTTGCTCTGCAAAAAGCTGCATCCCATAGAAAACATTCCCCTGAAATGAACATCTTCCCAATGCAGCCTATTAGTTCTGAGCAAGAGGCTGCAGGGTGGGAATGAGTGTGCTTGGTGGGAAGAGATTGGACTGCATGACTCTCAAGGCCTCTCCCAGCTCCAGGATTTGAAGATTCTGTGCTGATATTTCTTTCATAGCCACCCAAAGTGAAGAGCATCCTTTCTGGAACTTTGACTTTGGATATCATGCTCCAGATTTTGACGTTGGGCTGCCTATTTTAGGGATCACTACCACTTTGACTCCATGAAGACATTTAAGAAGATAGTCTGGCTGGGTGCTGTGGCACACACCTGTAATATAACCCCAGTGCTTGAGAGCCTGAGGCAGGAGCAACTTAGTGAAACCCTGTCTTAAAAATAAAAATAAAAAATGATTGGGATTGTAATCCCAGCATTTGAGAGGCTGAGACCGGAGGATCTGGGTTCATGGCCAGCCTCAGCTACTTAGTAAGGCCCTCTGCAACTTAGTGAGACCCTGTTTCAAAATAAAGAATAAAAAATAGAACTGGGGGTGTATCTTGGAGGTAGAATGCCCCTGGGTTCAATCCCCAGTACCGCGAAAAAAAAAAAAAAAAGATTGGGATGTAACTGGGAGGGAGAGTGCCCCTGAGTTAAATTTCCAGTACCAAAAAATAAATTAAACAACTATTATTTTTCTGTTATCATAGCCAGAGCTAACACTAATAGTCTACCTCCTCCCTAACATGAGACTATGGCTTGACAAACAGCTTGGGATACCAGACTGGAATTTTATGGGTTAAAATATGACTATGGAGGAAGGGGCATACAGTAGGAACTGCCTTGGGCAAGAGTCATAGGAATGCCAGCCAGCTGCAAGCAGCTTCCCTCCACAGTAACCCCTTGAGAACTCTGCATCGTGCTCTCAGATTTACCATGGCATTCCCAGTGCCCAGCACACAGAACAGGCTCAATTAAAAATTGTTGACAAAGCCGGGCGTGGTGGCGCACGCTTGTAATCCCAGCATTCGGGAGGCTGAGACCGGAGGATCCGGGTTCGAGGCCAGCCTCAGCTGCTTAGTGAGGCCCTCCGCAACTTAGTGAGACTCGGTTTCAAAATAAAGAATAAAAAATAGGGCTGGGGGTATAGCTCGGAGGTAGAATGCCCCTGAGTTCAATCCCCAGTACCGCAAAAAAAAAAAAAAAATTGTTGACAGAACAGTTCATTGCTTTCATAATTGACATGATCAACAGGCCAGTTTACTTTCGTTATATTATTTGAAAGACTTTGGGAAAACTGCCCCCAGCCTTTCCCCATCCAAAAACTTCTTCCCTAATCCACCATCACCTGCTGCAGTATCTGAAACTCCTAGAAATTAATTAATTAATTAATTAATTGGTACTGGGTATTGAACCTAGGTGCATTCTACCTCTGAGCTATACTCCTATCCAATTATTATTATTATTATTATTATTATTATTATTTTATTATTAGGATTAAACCCAGGTGCATTCTATACCCCTATCCTTTTTTATTTTTTATTCTTATTTTTTTTTTGCGGTACTGGGGATTGAACTCAGGGGCATTCTACCTCCGAGCTATACCCTCAGCCCTATTCTTTTTATTCTTTATTTTGAAACCGAGTCTCACTAAATTGTGGAGTGTCTCACTAGGTGGCTGAGGCTGGCCTCGAACCCGGATCTTCCGGTCTCAGCCTCCCAAATGCTGGGATTATAAGCATGCGCCACCACGCCCGGCTCCCTATCCCTTTTTATTTTTATTATTATTATTGTTATTGTTGTGGTGGTACTATGGGTTGAACTCAGGTGCATTCTACCTACAAGCTACATACCTAGCCATTTTTATCTTTGAAACAGGGTCTTGCTAGGTTTCTGAGAGTCTCACTACTTTGTTGAGACTAACCTTGAATCTGTGATCCTCCTGTCTCAGCCTCCCAAATACTAGGATTACAGGCATGCACCACTGTGCCTGGCATCAGAAATCTATTGTTTGATCAGTATGTGTCAAGTAGTGTAGTAAGCTCTGAAGATGCAGTGATGAGCTAAACAGATCTGGGTCCTGTCTTTGGAGCTCCCAGAGCAGTGAGGCAGAAACAAACAAAAATACATAAATGAATCCTTGCAATCTAGGATAAATGCAACAAAAATGATAATGGAAAGGTAATGTGGACACTATGTTTGTATCATTTTGAATCTCACTGTGATGTATAATTAGAATGCACAAATAAAATATTAAAATGAAATGATAATGGGGGCATTTCTCTGGACAGAGTGGTGGACAAAATGTCTAAGAGAAAGGGAGATCCAGGGATAGAACAAGCAGCCCTGCAAAGAGCAGAGTCCAGGGTGCTGCTGGGAGCATTCTGGGCCTGGGAAAGACATGCACAATGGCTCTAAGGAGTATTGAGGGATCTTCGAAGGAAGCTTGGTGGGCTGGAGCATGGTAAGAGCTACAACAAGCAAGGGCCATGCAAAAAGGCTGGAGAGGTCATCAGGGGCCAGATCACGCAGGCACTTGTAGGCCAAGGGAAGGAGTTTGGACTTTGTTCTAAGTACTGCGATAAGCCATTGATAAGCTTAAAGCAAGGGAACGCTGTGATCTGATTTTGCATTAAGAAGGTCACTCACTCTGGGCGCTGCATGGCATCGGTCAGGGTCCAGAGTGGAAGCAGAGAGCCCAGTGTGTGAGGCTCTTGCCTTCACAGGACTGAGGAGGGTGGCTTAGGCCAGGTAGTGGCAATGGGGCCAGAGAAAAGTGCACAGACTCAAGGAGTGCGTGTGTTGGGAGTTGAGTGAATGAGAATGGGCAATGGATAGGATGTGGGAGCTGAGCTGGGAAAGGAATCCAGGTTTCTGGTTTGAGTAGCTATGTGGGATACGCTGGGGGAGGTGAGAGTCAAGACTTTGATTTTGGTCATATAGATACTAATATGCTTGTGAAATATACAAAGGGAGCTGTCAAGTAGACAGTCGAATATTTGAGCCTGGAGCTTAAGGGAATGCTTAGGACTGGAGGTGTATATTCAGCAGTCAGCTGGGTTTGGTGGCTCACAGCTGTAATCCTAGCACTTGGGAGGCTGAGACAGGAGGATCACATGTTTGCAGCTAGCCCAGGCAACTTAGTGAGACCCTATTTCAAAATAAAAACTAAAATATGGCTGAGGTTATAGCTGAGAGGGAGAGTGCCTCTGGATGCAATCACCAATAACTCCCCCATGCACACGTGGAGATTTAGTAGTCATTGGCATAGTGATATTACTTAAGACCTTGGAATGATGGAACTGACCAAGGAGATAGGACAGAGAGGGCAAATTTAAGCCAGAGGCACTCCAAATAGTTAGAGGAGGAGAAACATGAAAAGGTGACTGCAAGGGGATGCAGGATTGTTTGTATATTGCCCCTGTCCAGAATAGAATGTTGTAGAGTTTCAGCTGGGAGCAGTGGCACATGCCTGTAATCTCAGTACTTGGGAGGCTGAGATAGGAGGATTGCAGGTTCAAGGTCAGCATCAGCAACTTAGCGAGACAGTGTTTCAAAATAAAAAGGGGAGGCTGGGGGTGTAGCTTAGAGGTAGAACACATCTGGGTTCAGTCCCCAGTACCAAACAACAACAAAAAAGAATGTTATTGAGTTTGAGGAGGCTGAGAAATAGCACCTCTTCTCTTCTGCCTGTAATGAGGATAAGTCAAGAGACACACACATGAGTTAGAAAGGAGAAGAAAATGTCACCTTTGGTAATGTAAAGCTGTTTGAAGAAAAAGGCTTGCTAAGCTGGGCATGGTGGTGCCCAGCTTTAATCCTAGTACTTGGGAGGCTGAGACAAGAGGATCACAGGTTCAAGGACAGTCTCAGCAAGAAGTGAGACTCTCATCAATGTAGCGGGACCCTGTTTCAAAACAAAAATAAAATAGGTCTGGAGGTGTAGCCCGGAGGTAGAATGCCCCTGGGTTCAATCCCCAGCACCACAAAAAGAAAGAAAGAAAAAGGCTTGCTAATATGTACCTCATCTCCAATTAAATAGACAACCATCTGTCCCTGCAACAGGTGGACAAACACAGGCTTCCTCTGTGGGGGCAGAGCCTGTACAATTGCAGTTACTGAAGGACTGGAAGAACAGGCCCAAGTATGTGCAGGCTGAGAACTCAGAAGGTGGGGAGCAAGAATGGGGTAAGGCTGTGTGCCTGCCTCCCTGTTGTATCTGCTTCTTCCTTAGGCAAGGGGATTCCAGGAGTGTAGAGACTACGCCTGACCTGGTCACTGCTGCATCCCCCAAGCCTTTCATTGTGCCTGGCACACAATAGATGTGGATGTTTGAATGAATGAATGGATCTGGATGTCAAGTTTGGAACGATTCTCACGGATCATCCAGGAATCACCTATGCCAAGACACCAACCCCTGGTCAGTTTGATCAACATGTCTGGTGATGAGGTATCAGGATTTCTTTAAACCTTCCCCAAGTGATTACCCTGTACAGTCAAGGTTAAGAATTATTGTTCTGAGGGGATGTGGTAGTGCACACCTGTAATGTCAGCTGCTTGAGGGGTTGAGATAGGAGCATTGCAAGTTCCAGGCCAGCGCATGGTAACTTACTGAGGCCTCATCTCAAAATAAAGTTTAAATAAAGGGCTGGGGGTATTGCTCAGTGGTAGAGCACTTGTTGATCATGCACAAAGACCTGGGTTCAATCCCCAGTACTGAAAAAAAATCTTGCTCTGGTCCAACTCCCACATTTTACAGATGGGGACACTGAGTCAGATCATCTGTAGAAAGCATAACACCAGAGGGTTTGTCTTGGCCCTACTGGTGGCTGTGTTAGTGATTGGGACAGCTATTTCTCCCTCTTGGAAATGGAGAGGTTGGGGAAGATGCTCTCTAGAGCCCTGTCCAGCCCTCTAGGTCTACTACTCTATTTTCTGATCCTACGTGTGACTTATTTGCTGAGCCATCCCTTGTGCCTAAAGATAGTTCTCTACAGTGTTTAGGTTAATTTTTCACTTGCAATGACTTGGTACTGGAATGCAATGAACAGCAAAGCAGGCTTGTTTGGGAGAGCACAGGACCTACAGATCCAGTCTCTGGTGGTAAATTCATCCTGTTTTCTCTTAGGTAGCAGAAACAAGTTCCCAGTGGAACAGCAGGGACATAGCAGAGTAGTATACCTGAGGGCAAGCTCCAATGGGCTGGGGTCACCCTTTTGGTTCCCATGCCTCCTCTTCTAGTTCTTGTTCTCTCCTGCCCATACATATTCCATCATCTCTTGTTCCTTTCCTATTATCTTAGTCACCATTCTCACTGCTGTAACCCCAAACAACAGACCATACAATTTAGGGGAAGAAAGGTTTGTTTGCTCACAGTCCTGGAGATTTCAGGGGTTCAGTCCATGTCAGGCTGGCTCTTCAGAGCACAGGGTATGGTGGAAGGAAGCAGAGAGTGAGAGAGCAGGGGCTCTGCTCTCACATGATGGAGGCCAGAAGCAAGGGGTTGAGGAACAATATATAATCCCCAAGGTCATACCCTCAAGGACCCCTTGGCAACAAAGCCCCACCTCCAACATGACTACCTGGTTTCTGTGAGGGCTAGGGAGACATTCTAAACCCAAGGCCAGGCATGGTGGCTCACACTTGTAATCCCAGTACTTGGGAGGCTGAGACAGGAGGATAGCAGGTTTGTGACCAGCGTCAGCTACTTAGTGAGACCCTATTTCAAAATAAAGAATAAAAAGAGGCTGGGAGTGTAGTTCAGAGGTAAAATTCCCCCGAGTTCAATCCCCAGTACTACAATAAAATAAAATAAATTAAAATAAACCCAAACCATTACACCTACCCTCTCAAAGTATCTCCATCAACCACAAGCTCACCCTTCTTCCCTTCCTCCCTTCTTCTCTTCCTCCCCTGGGAATTGAACCCAGGATCTTGCACATGCTAGGCAAGCTCTCTATCACCGAGCTACATCCCCAGCAATTACAAGTCTTGCAAAGGTAAGCTGATTCCCTCTGCCTACAGAGATGTCCTACACAGAATCCATCCATCTCCCTTCCATTCTAGTTTGGTGACCCAGAGCTTGAAATTATGTTGTCACAATATAGTCAACCAAAAATGGCTCATGAATTGAAAAATGCTGGGAAATAAGGCTGTAGGTGATTCCTTCTGCTACAAAGTTACATGAAATCTTGTAGGGACTGAACCATGTATTACATTTATTTTATTAATTTTTATTGGTAATGGAGCTTGAATCTAGGGGCATTCTAACTCTGAGCTATATCCCAAGCACTTTAATTTAAAAAAAAATTGAAACAGGGTTTTGCTAAGTTGCTGAAAGTCTCACTAAGTTGCTAAGGCTGTCCTCAAACCTGCGATCCTCCTGTCTCAGTCTTCCAAGGACTGCAATTACGGGCATGCCACACCTGACTCCTTGGGTATTCTTTAACAGGCCAACTTGATAAGAACTAGATATGAAAATGAATAAAATTTGGGGGCCAGAAGGGAAACTGAGGCCAGACATGGTGGCACACATCTGTAATCCCAGTACTTGGGAGGCTGAGACAGAAGGATTTCAGGTTTGAGGCCAGCCTCAGCAGCTTAGTGAGACCCTCAGCAACCTAATAAGACCCTGTTCAAAAACAAACAAAAAAGGCTAGAGGTGTAGCTTGGAGGTAGAATGCCCCTGGGTTCAATCTCCAGTACCACAAAAAAGAAGGGAAACTGAGTCTAGAGCAATGAGGTAACATGTACAAGTCTCTCACAGTCAAAGGGGTCTTCCTGACCTCAAGATTTAGCAACTGGCTTAGAAACAACCCTGTGGAACCACTTTGTTTCTTAGCTTGGAAATCTGAGGTTTAGACATACCAATGATTTGCCCAAGGACATATAGTTTGCTAGCCAGGGCAGTACCACATCCCAAGACTCTTGACTATCCCTTCCTAAAATACCTCAGCTGCCTCAGCCTTTCCCCAAGGTGACCTTTAGGGACTAGTTTAATTATATAAGAAGGTGGGGTTGTGGCAATGGAAACATGGAAAAGAATAGACCAAAAGATAAAAACAGAAAGGAAGCTGGGTATGTTAGCACATGCCTGTAATCAGAGTATGTGGGAGACTGAGTCAGGAGGATTGATGGTTTGAGGCCAGCCTCAGCAACTTAGTGAGGCCCTCAGCAATTTAGTGAGAGCCTGTTTCAAAATAAAAATAAGAGCCGGGTGTGGTGGCTCACGCTTGTAATCCCAGCATATGGGAGGCTGAAACCGGAGGATCCGGGTTCGCAGCCAGCCTCAGCTACCTAGTGAGGCACTCCGCAACTTAGTGAGACCCGGTTTCAAAATAAAGAATAAAAAATAGGGCTGGGGGTGTAGCTCGGAGGTAGAATGCCCCTGGGTTCAATCCCCAGTACTGCAAAAAATAAATAAATAAATAAATAAATAAATAAATAAATAAATAAATAAATAAAATGGGGCTAGAAGTGTAGCTCGGAGGCAGAATGCCTCTAGGTTCTACTCCCTGTACCAAAACAAAATAAAACTTAAAAAGAAAGGAGATCAGCACACCCGTGTTCCCTTGGACTTTTTCTAGCTCTTTCTTCACAGCCTGCCCGTCTTCTCCTCAGCAATTGGCTTTCTGCTCATCCTCCTCTGCAGCCACTTTTCTGGTGCCTATGTCCATGTAAGTCACTTCAGCTCCTGCCCTGTTCAGACACGCACACATCTTGTGCTCCAGCCCTTGACTTCATATTTCTTTTTCCACAGCTGGTTAGGGGATATTTCCATACATATGTGAACATGCTTAGCTCAACGGGAAATAAAAATTGGAATTAATTTTTTTTTTTTTTACAAAAAATGGTGGCCTGCTAGGCGTGGTGGCACAGGCCTGTAATCCAGTACTTGGAAGGCTGAGACCGGAGGATCGCAGGCTCAAGGACAGCCTCAGCAACTTAGCGAGACCCTCAGCAACTTAACCAGATCCTGTTTCCAAGTACAAAATAAAAAGGGCTGGGGTGTAGCTCAGAGGTAGAGTGCCCCTGGGTTCAATCTGTCAGTGCTTCCGTGCTTTCCAGATTCAAAATGTTCATGGCACTAGGAGCTGAAGGAGGGGTTTGATGTTTCATGAGTACAGAACACCAGTTTGGGATGGTAACAAGGTTCTGGAGATGGGTGTTGGTGATGGTTGCACAACAATGTAAATATAGCTAGCTGATGCCACTGGACTGGAAGATACCTAATGTCCCAGCCTCTGGTACTATGAAAGCTGTGAGTCTCGAGAATTGGAACACCATGGAAGCACTGAGAGAAGCAGAGGTTTAGGGAGAAGGTTGCCTTTGTTTTCAGAAGGGAGACAGATTCCTTAAAATAGGTTCAAATCTGCTGGGTGTTGGTGGTCCATGTCTGTAATCCAAATTTTGGGAGGCTGAGACAGGAGGATTGCAGGTTCGAGACCAGCCTAAACAATGTAGCAAGACTCTCAGCAACCTAGTGAGACCCTTGTTTCAAAACAAAAATAACCAAAGGGCTGGGGTTGTAGCTCAGAGGTAGAATGTCCCTGGGTTCAATCCCCAGTACCATGGTAAAAAGGGGTTAAAATGGTACCTTCTGTGCTATGTATATATAAAGACAATAAAAAACAAATATTTTCGTGTCATCTTTGACTTGTGGCTACCTTGCTGTTTCCTCCCTACCTGACTCACTTGGCTACCAGGTCACATTGATTTTTTACCTAGTGAAGGGTCCTCAAGCATGCCTGTACTTGTGCCTCGCCAGCGACTTGCTAGAGCTGTGGATTCCTGAGCTGAATCTGCCTCTGTAGTATAGGGGTGCAGCCTGGCATCAACAGTTTAAACTTCCTAAAGAACCTGATGTGGGTGGACTGCAGGACATGCTTGGAAAACACCGCCTTTCAGTGTCTTTTGGCTTTGTCATTTCCTTTCCATGACCCCTATTCCCACCCCGGCTGGTCCTCATCACCTCACACCTGCATTACAGCAACAGCTGGATGGCTGCTAGCCTTTCCTTGTACTAGCCTCTCCAGCTGCCAGGACCCATCTTCTACAAATATCTTTTGCATCACATCACTTCCTTGCTCAGAAGCCTACCATGGCTCCCTGAGACCTATTAGATGCTATCTAAAGTCATTTGGCTGGACTCCAGCCAAGTCAGTCTCCCATCCTCCCCTTCCCGCCTCTGTTCACTCCTACCCCTCCCAGCCCTATTGGTCATATTTGGCCCTTCTGCTTGTTTGGAGTGGCCTCCTTTCCCTCCCTCCCTCCCTCCCTCCCTCCCTCCCTCCCTTCCTTCCTTCCTTCCTTCCTTCCTTCCTTCCTTCCTCCCTCTCTCTCTCTCTCCCTTTCTTGGAATTTAACCCAGGGGCACTCTACCTCCGAGCTACACCCTTTATTTTATTTTGATTTTTGAAACAGGGTCTCACTAAGTTGAAGAGGGCCTCACTAAATTGCTAAGGCTGTCCTCAAACCTGTGATCCTTCTGTCTCAGCATCCCAAGTATTGGGATAATAGGTGTGTGCCACCATGCCCAGCTGGAGGGGCCTCCTTTCTACTTCCCTTTGTCCTCCCCATCACCTCTGAAACACTTCTGGTTTCACAGGAGGAATCATGAAAGCTGTTCAGATTCTCTACCACGTCCTTCCACATCCAGCCTCTGTTGTTCACTAGTTGGATAATTTTGGGCAAGCTGCTTTCCTTCTCTGTGCCTTCATGTTTATTTTCTTGTGTGTAAAATGGAGGCCTTTCTTCCTTCCTTCTCTCCCTCACTCTCTCTCTTTCTTTTACTTTTCTTTTTTTTTTTGTACTGGGGATTGAACCCATGGGCATTATACCTCCAAGCTACACTCTCAGCCCTTTTTATTTTTTCTGTGATTGACCTTGAACATACAATCTTCCTGTCTCAGCCTCCCAATTACTGGAATTATAGGCATGTGCCACTGTACCTGGGTAAAATGGGACTTTTTTTTGATACTAGAGATTGAACCCAGGGACATTCTACCTCCAAGTTACACCTACAGCCCTTTTTAATTTTTTGTTTGTTTGTTTCAAAACAGGGTCTCACTAAGTTGCTAAGAGTCTTGCTACGTTTCTGAGACTGACCTTGAAACTGTGGTCCTCCTGTTTTGGCCTCCCAAGTACTGGGATTACAGGTGTGTGCCACTATGCCTGGCTAAAATGGGAACATTAATAGGACATACCTCATATGCTTGTGCAGTGAGTTAAAAGAGTTAATAAATGTAAAAGGGCTTACAACGGTGTCTGGCATAAGTTCAGTGCTATTTAAGAGATAGTTATCATCATTAATAATTGTGATCATTGCCCCTTCTAGCCAGCTCCTCCTTGGAAATCATTCTGCTTGTAATAGCTAAGCAATAGAGTTCTCTGTTAATCCTTTCCTGATCTAGAGGAGGTGGTTAAGTATTAAGTGGATTCCAGCGAGCTTCTCTGCATGAGAAAACCCATGGACCTGGGGTGTCTACAAAGCTCTAATTAGTCCATTAATTTCTAAACAACTAAGAGGAAAAGAGGTGATATTTGAAAGCAAGACTTTCCAGAATGAGTAGGTTGATGTTAGGACAACATCCACAAACTGTAAGGGATGGTGAGCCATGCACTTTCTTTCCTGTGGTCTGTCAAGAGTCCTTTTCTCTTCACTCTGGTCCTAGAAGCCCGGCTACATCTGCTCACTCCCCAGTTTCCTTGGCAGGAGCCTCCCAGGAGCAACTTCCTCCAGGTCTGTCCCCAGCCTGACAGCCTTGCATCATATGTCCCAAGCAGTCCTTTCCTGTATATAACCTATCCCATTTTTGTTCTGGTTTCTTATCTTTTTTAATTAACAGATTAAAAACTATGTATTTTTGTGTACATGATGTTTTAAAAATATTTATATAGTGGAACAGCTAAATCTAGCTAATTAACATATGCATTATTGTTCTGTTTTTCAAACCCATGTCTATGCTTCTGTGGCACATACAATCAAGTCTTTTAAAAGCCTCATTGAATTCAGTCTGTTTGTCATTATTTTCTCTCAATAAAGACTAAAAGTTCTACCACCGCGGACTTGGGGGAGGTCTGAGAGTATTTTTGACATTTAAAAGGGGTAACCAAGC
The DNA here is from genome assembly GCA_004027655.1 of Graphiurus murinus. NCBI lineage: Eukaryota > Metazoa > Chordata > Mammalia > Rodentia > Gliridae > Graphiurus > Graphiurus murinus. Next base: position 101,399 of record PVLC010002125.1, on the reverse strand, counting down.
CGGGCGTGGTGGCGCACGCTTGTAATCCCAGCATTTGGGAGGCTGAGACCGGAGGATCTGGGTTCGCGGCCAGCCTCAGCTACCTAGTGAGGCACTCCGCAACTTAGTGAGACTTGGTTTCAAAATAAAGAATAAAAAATAGGGCTGGGGGTGTAGCTTGGAGATAGAATGCCCCTGAGTTCAATCCCCAGTACCGCAAAATAAATAAATAAATAAATAAATAAATAAATAAATAAATAAATAAATAAATAAATAAATAAAAGGGGTAACCACTGCCCCATTGGGATCCATGGGAACTGTGGAACAGCACTGAGCTCCCTGGTTCTCAGTTTCCTTGTCTGTCAAATGGATGTAAATCATAGTTGCTTCTCTTTCTTTTTTTGTGGTACTGGGGATTGACCAGCACTCCCAGACCTATTTTAGTTTGTATTTTGAAACAGGGTCTCACTGAGTTCTGAGGGCCTTGCTAATTTGTTGAGGCTGGCTTCACACCTGTGATCCTCCCTCCCTTCCTTCCTCTTTCTTTCTTCTCCTCTCTCTTTCTTCATCCTCCTCCTTTTCTCTCTCTCTGCCCCCCAGGGGGATTCCTGAGGTACACCACTAGCCCTTTTTATTTTGAAACAGGATCTTGCTGAGTTCTTGAGGCTGACCTCCAACCTGCGATCTTCCTGTCTCAGCCTCCCAAGTACTGGGATACCAGACAAGCTCCACCATGTCCACCCTACTTCTTTTTCTAAGAGCAGGAAACAGAACATTCCACATTCAGGAGGAGGATTTAAAGTGGTGCTCTTGTGATCCTTGTTAAGTTGGGAGGACTGCCCTGAAGGTTTGATGGGACAGTAGATTGGAGGGCCAGAAGTGAAGTGGCAGACACAGGCTGGGGAGACCACTGCTGCTGCAGGGTCTCATTGTTCTTTAGCTTGTTTTGGGTCCAGCCACAGGACTAGCTGAGTCCAGAACCTCAAAGGCCACAAGAGTCCAGGAACAATATGTTTTTTTTGCCTTTCTCCACTCCTAGTCTGTGGAACAACAACAAGGAGCTGCTGCTCTGTGTGAATAACAAACATCTAAAGTTCCTCTTATCTAGTCTAGTAACCGCTGGGGCCTCAGAAGTTGCAGTGTTTGTTTCTGTTTAGTCAGAGTTGCCTAGGAAACAAAATTGTTCTCTCTTTACCACGATGTGACTGTGGGACAAGTTTTCCCCTTTCTGTAGAGAAAGGACTTGATGTCCACAGAGGTTTGGGGTGGTGCTGGGCTGCTTTCTGGGTTTCCTTTATCATCCGTTCTTGTTCAGCTAGAAACTAAGCATGAATTGTCCACAAGCTGCTCAGTTTATTTTGAGAGCCTGGTGGGTTTGGGAGTAAGTAGGGATGTAAAGTAACTGGTAGGTGGGGGATGGCTGCCTAGGGGTTTCCAATGCCCTGGACAAACAGTTGTGCCATAACCAAATTTGTAGGTGTAGACAATGAACTTAGCATTATGAGTAGCCAGGTTGGGAAATTGGGGCTTGAGAGTCCAGTGAGCAGGGGTTTGTGATGCTCTGAAGAAGGATTTTGGTGGCTGTTTGGAAAGGACAAGCCAGCACGTATGAACACAACAAAGAAGTGTGTCATTTTGATTGCATTTAGGCAGTGATTGGTGCAAGGGAGGGGGCCAAGACAACTTGGTCACCTGGTGTGTGGCTCGGGAAAATCAAGTTCTGGTCAATTGCAAATTGGAAAGGGATTCAGTATCAATAGCATGCTACAGGAAGCTGAGATTGAAAAGTCACTATAGGTAGGCATGGTGGCACATGCCTGTAATCCCAGTACTTGGAAGGCTGAGGCAGGATTACAGGTTTGAGGCTAGCCTCAGAAACTTGTGAGACCCTCAGCAATGTAGCAAGACACGATTGCAAAATACTAAATAAAAAGGGCTGGGGTTATAGCTCAGAGATAGATCACGTGAGTTCAATCCCCAGTACAAAAAAAAAAAAAAAAGAAGAAGAATGGAGTCACGAAGAAGGGATTGCCTGCCCTGGGAACACAGTGGGTTTAGGAAGTTCAGGGGCCAGGGCGGGGCCAGGGAGGGTCCAAGCTAGGGTATGGTAGAGGAGGCACTAAATGCTCGACAATCATCCACAGAAATAGCAGAAAATGAGAGAAATGGGGCCAGGAAAGGGTGATGAGTGATTATGAACTCAAGAGGTGGAGGGAAGCTGGAGTGAGGAGTTTGAGGCTGGGCCCTGCCCGTGCAGCAAGTGGGTTTTGTGAATAAATGTGCAGCAAGATAGTGGAGGAGGGATTGAAGGCATCTTTCTTTGAGCAGGACGAGGGGAGCAGGGAAGAGGGGAGTGGCTTTGTCACCTCGCACACTCAGTCCTTTTTTTTCTGAAGCCTTCTTAGCTTCTTTGCCTGAGTTAAGGGTCACAAGTACATTGGTATTAAGGAGAATGTATTGTGTGAAGGAAGAGGTCCATTAATGTTTGGTTCTTCTTGCTCCTTCATATATATACTCTGTCCTTTTCTCTTGGGCCTTCCTGGGGGTACGCTTCCTCCCAAATCATCCCCTCAGGCTGAGCTGAATGTTAACAGTCACCTGTCACTCACTCTGAAGGTCCCCTACGAAAGTGAGAACAGGACAGGGGGACAGAAGGCTGCGAGTCGGAGTCCAGCTCACTTAATAGCACACGACGAAGGCAGGTTTGAGGCCAGCCTCAGCAACTTAATAGCTGTGTGACTCTGGGAAAGTCACTTAAACTGACTGAGCCTCAACTTCCTGACCCAGGCAGTGAAGAATGCACCCATCCTTTAGAGATTGTGTGGATGACATGCAACCTGGCCTTTCTGATACTCAGCAAATATTTGGTGGTGAGAAAAACAGCCTCCATCCACTAGATGAGGGGCCTCTCCCACCCAGTCCCTAATACTCAGTCACACACCAAGTTTATTTTTAGAAAAAAAAGAGCAAAGTTTATTGAAACTTCAAGCTACATTTGAAAAAGTTCAAATCCAAATCCTGGAGACATACATCAGGATAAGGTGTCAGAAAGTGGAAAGTGTTCACCGTCACAGAACCCCCTTAGAGACAAGCTTCCTGGGCACAAGAACATCCCCCAGGCCCCATGGGATCAAAGCCATTCCCTCCTCCACCCTTTGTCCACAGTAGGACACCATCTACCTATTCGCCGGAAAGTTTTCCACAAGAATTTAAAAAAAAAAAAAAAAAAAAGTTCTCAAACGACAATGTGAAGTGCAAGCAGATCTTCTCTCAACCCCATTCTATGTAGTCAGCACCAGTGAATGGTGGGTTTGGCATTCAAAAGAGGACTTCACATGTCTTCAGTGGAGATATGGGGAAAGAAAGGGCTGCAGCAGCAAGGCATCTGTGGCCGCATTCAGAGGCTGGCCCCCCTCTCCCTGCCTTGATTCTTGAGTCTTACTTAACCTACAGGACAAACTGGATCAACTTGGTAAATGAGCACAGTCAAAGAATTAGCTTTAAGAGATAAGGGACCAGTCAAGGATTCCCAAAGCTGGTTAGGCCCTTTGACATGTAGGTGTATGTGTATATGTATACATCGCTACACTAAGATACAGATCTAGCCCTATGGGTAAATACACGCATTTATGGCTATATAGAAAAACTATGCCAATACTAACCAAACAGAACTTTGTAAGCGGTCATCCCAAAGCTGTAATCCCACACTGGGCTGTGCACAAAGCCATGCATTAACCATATTCACCGACAGAAGGCTGACATGGCTCGATCCCTCCCATCTGTGCCCCCCACCTTGGCGAGCAAGGGGAGAAGGGAGAGGTAGCCTCTGCTTAAAACACAAGTGGCTTCTTCATAGGAACAGTTGTTGTCAGGTGAAACTGTTGAAGATGTCCATGGAAATGAAAAACAGACCCCTTATACTTTCTGGAGCCAACTGGCATCACATGTCAAACTACCCTTCTCCTTTGCCAGTTGGGGCCAAGTTGCCCAGGCCCTGGGAGCCCCCAGGGCGCGGTGACATTAGAGGCTCACTGGCTTGGGGTGACGGGCCCCCATGCAACTCAGCCTCCAGAGACCTGCTCTTTGTCAGGGGTCTGTCACTGGAGTGGACCCAGGTGGCCATGTCCTTGAGACATCTCTTGGCACCAGCTATGCTAGGTGTAAAGTTCTCCACGTGAGATGACGCTTAGGGAGCCAAAAACAAACTGGAAAGAACTAGGTAGAACAGGTTTAGTGGCTCTGCCCACCCTGAGGACAGAGCCACTTACACCGCAGAACCACCGGGGGCCTCGGGAGCCTGTGGGGACTCAGGAGCAGGCTCTTCAGGGCTCAGGCGGGACTGGAACTTCTCCAGCTGCTCAGGGCTCGCCAGGGTCTTCAGCAGGGTGTTCTCACGCTCCAGCTGCGAGTTTTTCTCCACCAGCTCTCGGATCTGCTCCTTCAGGATCTCCACCTCCTCTCTCACAGCATACATCAGATGATTCTTCACCAGATCCTACAGCAGAAGAAATCACCACAGAGCCACACATTAGCCATAAGCGGACCCTCTGCAGCACTTTCGCCTTGCCATCCATTTACTTGAATATGGCCTCCCTGCAGCCTTCCCTAGGCATGCCAGTCTTGCAGTCCAGTTCCTCATGTACCCTTCTCCCAAGCACTTAAACCCTCACTGGGGAGAGCTGCAGAGCTGGAGCCTGGCTTCTAATTAGCTAGACCCACCCCGCTGCAAGTTCCTACTGACTTTCAAGTCTGGCTGGTTAGGGACCTTTCAGGTGAGACTTCTGCTGGTTGGCCCTGCAGTTGGTCCAAATGTGTGTGTGTGTGTGTGGTGCAACACACCCCATATTGTTGGTCTGTTTTACACATCTTCACCAAGAAACTAAAATTGGCTATTTTAGAATCTCCTTCCTTCCACGTGAGCCAGCACATTGTGTCATAGCTGTTCTGCAGCCTAATTACACAGAAGGACCCTTGTTCTGGGGGAATGTGCAGAGATTGCTGCACCCTCTCTGAATGTGATGACTACACTAGGGGAGAGGACTGTGTCCATTAGGCTCCAGAGCACAATTAAGGGGCTTCTGACTGAGGGCAGCCCCAAGTCCCTGCAGCTATTTTGGCTGCTTGGTGGAGTATGACCACTACCTGGTAAGGAGAGGGAGAAGGGGTGCGGTGCTTGGCTTTCTGCCTCCTCCCAACTCCTGACCCCAGCCCAGGCTCTGCAGAGGCACTGCAGTGCAGCTGCATCCAATGAGCTCTGGTCCCTGCCAACTGCGGGATGCAGACAAATGCAAGAGTCTCAGCTCCCTGCCCAGCAACGGCCCAGGAGGGAGCTAGAGGCTGCTGCAAAGCCCTGGGATGGGGAAAGGGGAAGAAAAAGGGAGCCCAGCAAGGGCAGACTGGAAATGCCCTAAAAGGTGTCACCACAACCAGATTCTATCTAGTCTCCAAGGAGAATGGGAAGCAGGTAGTCAACTTCCTCCGCTATTTGGCTGAAGGATTTTGCACCCACCCTTTGGTCCTGCCCAGAATTACATAAGCAGCTGCTAGGTCTGGGGATGAGAATAACGCAGTGATGCCACTCACCATGGCCTGCTCGATCTTGTTGTCTATGGCCACCACACTGGCTCCGGAGGCACTGCCAAGACAAAAAGCAAAGCGACCGGTTAACCACTCCATTCCACTCTGAGTACCCGGTAGCTGCAGCCAAAGTCCTCCATCTGTCCAGGGGCTTGTTCTCGCCCGCTTTCCTCGACTCGGTTCCAGGCAGTCGGTCCTCAGGTTCCTCTCCGGCCCCAGCAGGAAACTGCACCTCCCCACCCAGGCTAGCTCTGCACTGCCACCGCCCTGAGTTCTCCGAGTTGCGACCGCCCTGAGGCAGCGCGTGGGTCTCGGGCGCATGGGCCAGCATGGCCTGTTCAGGAGATGTGCAAACAATGGGGGCGCCGCGGCCCAGGGAGGCCCCTGCCACCGGCCTAGGAACCTCCTGGCTGACCTACCGGGCTCCGAACCTAGCTTGGAATTCCTTCTGGGATCGGAAGCTGCTTCCGGCCTTCTCCCCAGAGGTGCGTGGCCAGCCCCCTGCCCTGCCCAGCCCGGCGCCCCTGTTCCTCCGGCTGCCTGTGCGGCTGCAGTAGCTGGTTCTCACGGCGCAGCAGCCGCAGGGACGCTCCGACGGCGGATCCCAGCGCGGCGGTGACCCCCCCCTTCCTGCGTCCCCTACCCCCGCCCCTTCCCAGGATGCTGCACCGCGGGGAACTGGGACCCGCGGCGCAAGGCTCGCACGGAGATCCGTCTCGGAGCCCAGCCCCCGCCGGTTCCAGCTCGGCCGAACAGGCCAGTGGTTACCTGTTATCCAGCTTAACGGAAACCACATCTCCTCCAAGCAGGGAAGAGAAGAATGAGATGGAGAAATTATGCAGCTGATAGACCGCCACCTCCATGGGGGTCTGATACATTTCGGTGTTCATGGCTGGGCTGCAGGGAGCTCTGGCCGCGCTTCGGGCCGGGCTGGGCGGGCTGGGCGGCTGCTGGCGCGCGGCACCGGGCTGGGCTCGGTGCGAGAGTCGAGCCCTGGGGCTAGGAGGGGGGCGAAGGCTGCGAACCAAAGCCAGGCAGGCGCTCCAGCTGGAGTTGAAAGGAAGTGACTCGAGGGGTGTCACCTAGTGTGTCACAAACTCCACAGCCGCCAGTCCAACCCAGACTCGGAGATATTTCGGCTCCTGCTTCTTTATATAGGAGGAGCCGGCTGCGTCACATGGCGTCAGGGGCCATGCAAATGAGTCCTGTACTGGGCTTTGTGGCCCAGTTAAACCACATCCCCTCCCTGAACCTTAGACTGGGACTGTAAACAGTTCAGCACTTTTTTGTGCCAACTGGCATCTCCAAAAAGGGCTCTGGAGATTGGTTTTAAAAACCAAACTGGAGCTGATTTCTAGAAAAATAAGAAGAAATGCCTAACAGGAGGTAGAAAGCACTCAGTAGAGGGCGGTGCTGCCCTTAAAAGTGCTTCTGCAGGTGTCAGCTAGCCTACTCCGATGGCTTTGTAATGCTCTCAGATGTCACACTCCCTGAATACCCACCCCAACAGCAGGAACCTGTCTTCCCTGGCTGCACTAGTAGTCTCTCCCCTGCACACATACTTTGTCACTTGCATGTTCCTTCTCTCGGCAATGCAGATGTCCCCTCACCTAGACAGCTGTCCCACCGGCCTGCCTCAAAACCCCCAATCCTACTTACCCATCCACCTCTTCCTTGGAATGCACAGGTGTGGGAATATCTGTGTATTGACATATGGACAAGTCAGTGACATGCAGGTGATTCATGCATACGTCTGCATATTAATGTGTGCATGTGAATGGAGGATAGGGTGTCCAGGAACTTGGCTGAGTAGAAGAATATGTATGGGGGAGCTCGATGGGTGACAGAGGAGGTGGAGAGGAGATAGGGCATGGGGGGCATTAGAGGGACCACAGACACCAACCCTTTGCTCACTGGTCTTCACGCCCTACTCTGCAGAAAAATTATGGTAAACATTATCCAGGATCTCATGTCCCTATTTCTGCATGTGTGTGGTCTCCGAGCTAAACACCCAGTCCTATTTTTATTTTTAGTTTGAAACAGGGTCTCATTAGGTTGATGCGAGAGTTTCACTACTTGCTGAAGCTGCCCTTGAACTTGCAATACTCCTGTCTCAGCCTCCCAAGTCCTGGGATTACCATGGTGTGGGACACCATGCCCAGCCCTATTTTTTAAAAACAAAATTTTGTTACTTTCCTATGAACAGCAAATGACAAGAAAACTACAAAACAAGGTTATATATAAACCACCCTAGGCAAACACCTGCCCTGTGATAGGTCCAGCCATAAATAAAGCATTAGAGGGTGTTTCATGGAAAGCAGACTCCAAGCCACAAGGAAAACAAGGTGACTTGTGCCTACTAAGAGTTAAATGTTTCCATCAAAACATTTTCATTCTTGTCAGCCTCAAACAAAAATGCTCCTTTGGAGGCTTGAGGTCTTTTCCTCTTGCTCCTTCCTAAGTGAGGCCACCTAGTGGACAGATTCAGAATTGCAACACGACGGGGAAACCTGGGCAGGGAAAGGGACAGGTGATGCAACAGGGAATGTTATTTACACTAACCAAGGGACCAAAAGGAGAACACTGGGTTCCACCACATATACAATAGCTTGGATGAAACTAAGGCCAGTACCCATGAATCAGTGCTCCACAGGCTGTGGTCCAAAGAAATATCCTAACGCAATCATGCTATTGGAAAAGTACTGGGGCCTCTTATCAGCAAAGAAGGTAATTATTATTTGCTTCAGGATATTTCTCTTAACCAGGTACCTGGCACCAACACCCTGGCCAAGGCCCCAGCCAAGCCCAGTCTGAAGGCCTCAGTTTTCTCTAGGCTTTCACTGTAGTTATGCCACCAAACAGCTAGTATTTCTGACTGTGACACGGGGCTCCACTGGTGGATTGCAGTGGTGGTGACACGTACACAGTGACCATTATATTTGCAAAGGGCGGACCAATAGAACTATCCAGGCAAACCTGTGGCATGAACCCACTCCATCCTGCTTTAGGTAGGAGATAATCGCCATCTAAAGATGATGTTGACATGAGGACACAGGTTCTCTGAACCTGGTGTTTGCACTAAACAGTGTGCAGTATACAGAATGAAAGACAGACTATATTTATCGGTCATCAAAAATGTTATCTGAAGCCGGGAATGGTGGCACACGCTTGTAATCCCAGCATTTGGGAGGCTGAGACCGGAGGATCTGGGTTTGCAGCCAGCCTCAACCACTTAGTGAGGCACTCCGCAATTTAGTGAGACCCTGTTTCAAAATAAAGAATAAAAAATAGGGCTGGGGGTGGGGTGTAGCTCAGAGGTAGAACAACGCCCCTGAGTTCAATCCCCAGTACTGCAAAAAAAACCAAATGTTATCTGAGAAAAAACTCTTAAATCAAGAACTGCTATTGGGCCGGGCGTGGTGGTGCACGCTTGTAATCCCAGCATTCGGGAGGCTGAGACCGGAGGATCCCGGTTCGCGGCCAGCCTCAGCTACCTAGTGAGGCACTCCGCAACTTAGTGAGACTCGGTTTCAAAATAAAAGACTAAAAAATAGGGCTGGGGGTGTAGCTCGGAGGTAGAATGCCCCTGAGTTCAAGTTCAACCCCCCGTACCGAAAAAAAAAAAAATTGGAATTCCCTGACATATAGCCCTCTGTGCCACCCAGATCTTTCTTAGTCCAAGAAGAGTCTCTGAGTTATCGAACATTGGCTTGTTAAATTTTCCTAAACTATTGTTGCCTACTGCAAGATTCCAAAGGAGATAATGAGAAGAGAGAAAGAGAAAGAGAGAGAGAGAGAGAGAGAGAGAGAGAGAGAGAGAGAGAGAGAGAGAGAGAGAGAGAGAGAGAGAAAGAAGCTGGGTTGCTGGGAGTGAGATGGGGGAGCACTACCAGGTTAACAGGGCATGAACAGAAGTAAAACAGCCGTTTGACCCTGGCATGATGGCACAGGTCTGTAATCCCAGTACTTGGGAGGCTAAGATAGGAGGATTACAAATTCTCTGCCAGCATGTGGTAATTTAGCGAGACCCTGTTTCAAAATAAAAAATAAAAGGGACTTGGGGGTGTATCTTGGAGGTAGAATGCTCCTGGGCTCAATCCCCAGTACTATAAAGGTGGGAATGTAGCTCAGTGGCAGAGTGCTCTTGGGTTGAATCCCCAGTAACACACACACACACACACACACACACACACACACACACACACACACAAAACCCAAAACAACAACAACAAAAATCCCAACTCTTTTGATTTAGAGTCCCTTATGTGCAAACAGAGGCAGAGAAATCCAGGCAGTTTGGGCAGGGAAGGGAAAAAGGGTTAAGATTGCTAGCAGAGCTGTCTTTGAATTGTTCACTAATTATCCTTCAGTTACAAAAATAAGCTGAGTTTGAGACTCACTGACCATAATTACCACTACTTCAGAGCATCAGCGATAGGCAGACACTGCTGGTTGTGCCACCAACCGTTCTACAGTGTAGGCACTGTCACCATCATGTTTTTTGTGTGTGGTACTGGGGATGGAATCCAGGGGTATTCTACCTCCGAGCTATACCCCCAGTCCTATTTTTTATTCTTTATTTTGAAACAGGGTCTCACTAAGTTGCGGAGAGCCTCACTAAATAGCTGAGACTGGCCTCAAACCAGGATCCTCCGGTCTCAGCCTCCCAAGTACTGGGATTACAAGCGTGTGCCACCATTTTACTGAAAAAGAAACCAAGGAACTGAGAGGGTACCTTGCCCAAGGTGGCAGAACTAATAAATTGCAGAGCTGGGACTCCAGCCCACATTTTCCTGACTTAGAAGCCAAGTTTGTTCCTACGACACCTACTCATGGGTACTAGTGTAACCAGGAGTAGGTTTGTTGAATGAGTAGAGGTTGGAATGAAAGAGGCAGCTGGGGGATGGCTTGGAGATGTCAGAGAGTGGCAAGGAGGAAGAAAGGGTGAGGGGTAGGGGGAGTGCCCCAAGATGACAGCAGAACTACTACCGGAGAGTTCTAGAGGCCAGCTTTGGGCCCTGCAAGCTCGGCCAGATTTTATGATACTTGGGGACTGGAAGAACACCCAAGCGTTCCAAAGAGCTTTAGAAGAGGTTCAAACGAGGTTTAAAAGAGTTCAAAAGGCAGCCAAACAGTCCTCAAAGAAAGCTATCTCTGTCTAGGAAATGGGCAATGTCACTCCAACCGGATGGCTTTCAGAATAGACTCTGTAGTCCCAGGGTGCACACTAGTTCAAATAAGGCTTGTAGTCTTATAACAACAATCACAGTCCAGTCAAACCTCAAGCTTCTGGGGCACCGCTCACTGGCACTCTTAATTAACTCACACCCCCTCCCCATTCTTGCTGTGCTCAGCTTTTAGGAGAACAAGGTCAACAACGAGAAAATAAGCTCCTATCAGTGATTTAGTTTTAAAAAAACAACAACTTTAAGACAATGTCCTGGGTTCAGCCCACACTCAGGCCAATCTGTCCTCCCCTATATACTTTAGTTCTTTTGTGTGAGAAATGATCATCCTGAAGCCTGATGATCCTCTATTACCAAAGAATGACTGGATCCCAGGATCCAATAAAGGAAGACAATGGAGTTCAATGTCTCTATACAAAGATTATTTAACAACAAGGACAAGGGAAATAGAGATGGGGAGGAGGACAAAAAGGAGGAGGAACCCAAGTGGTTCTGTTTAACCCTTGGCACACCAGAAAATTCTTCTGCCCAAAACAGCTGCACCAGACCTTACAGTGGGTGGAAGTCTGTGTTGCACACAAAATCCATTATATCACATATAACTAATCTAATAACTCTGAGTACAGTGCTGATCCTTGAGACTCTTCACATTCTGTGTCCTGTAGAGATGGGCCACATACAGTAAACAAGAGGCCTAGGGATGCAACAGCCTGGTGTCCAACCCCCCCTCTTCCATCCCACAACTTACAAGTTAGGATGGATCCAAAGCCAGCATGGTGACCGGCACTCTTCACTGTGCTCAGCTCTAGCCCTTATGTCATAGGACTCTGAAACCAAATAGACATAGCTGACCATACCCTCTTGGGGAGGGGGTGACCATCTAGTGCAGGGTGGCACAATGAGGATGAGGCTAACTGCCCCCATGTCAGAAGGCCCTGGAAGCCAGCATATTCTCCTTGAGCTGGAAAGAGTGTCTCAGCATTTCCACTGGCCTGTTCTACTTCAAAAGCTGGACCCTCCTGGACAAGAGCTTTTCCTACTTCGGGATTCCCACGGGACAGTGGGAAGGTGACTGGACGGCAGGCGGGATCTCAAGCCTGCTGCCGAGGCCTGGGGAAGCAGGCTCTGGATGGGTGCGGTAGGATGGGGGAGGCGGCAAGGGGGAGCATCTCACTTCCCTTTTTGTCACACTTGAAGCATTGTGTGCCACACAGCCAGAAGGAAACTATTTATAGGCAGGTCTTCCTTATTTTCTACAGGGAATGTTCCGCCCAAGGAGTTGGCAGTGTGGCCAGCAAAACATAGGGTCCTGTGTCAGGAGAAGCGGAAAAAGACAAGATGCGCAAGGAGTGGGATAAGCCACAAAGCAAACAGTCGGTTAGGAGCTGGAAGAGGAGATACAAGAAGGATATTGAGCTTTAGAGCGTTAGTGCAGTGTTAATGGGACGGCTTGAAAACATCCCTCCCCAGTTATTCCTCCGCAGCAGGCCCCTCCCTTTGAGGCTCTGTCTAGTTTTAATTACTTACTTGTCCCTTTTTCTGAAGAGGCTGGGGGAATAAGGAGGCTGAAATGCCATGGTTTCATTTGTCCTTGCTTCTCTTATCTTCTCTCTTCCCCTCCACCGTGGAAGACTATGGACAGGAAGGCCACTGCCACTTACATAGTTACTTTGGCTTCATGGAAAATCCCCAGAGTCCACAAGGAGGGAAGCAAGAAGGAAAGACAGTGACAGAGAAAATGCCTTGTTCTCTGTAGATCATATGAACTGCCCTGCACGGACGGAGCCCAGAACCCGGACTTTGGGGGGCAGGAAAGTGGGGAGGGGGTTGCAGAAGGCAATCAGGGGTGGGAGGGAATCCAAGGAGAATTCTGGTGGAGAGATAGATACTCTCTTGGGGAAGCAGCTCTAGCAAATGATTTGGGGCACACTCTGGCACCAGACGATGACAAGGGACATGAATTGTGCCTTTCAGCTTCCTCCTGGACAGGGTCCCGTGTGAGCTTCACAAACAATCTCTGAATGACACCAGTATGGCAGGCGGAACTAAATCCCATTTTAACAAGGCATTCTGCCCCACCTACCCACATTTGGAAAAGGCAAAAACTGCTCTGGTCAAATTACCTTCATCATCCTAACTTTGATGGCTACCATGGTTGGGGGGGGCATCCTGGCGTCTCAACAGGACTGGAAGCATGGGCGATTTATCCAGGAATGCAGTTTAAGCTCAGTGGATCTTAAATTTCATGAACCTTGTGTCAATATTTATGCCTGTCTCCCTTTTCCTTATGCCTTGCAGCTGGGAAAATTTACCTCCAAACTTTTTTTTCCAAAGCTTCTTCTCATTTTCCCACTCTCCCTATTATCTGTCTATAAGTATGAAACAGATATTCCTGAAAAAGATATCTGTAAAATTAATCTTGGTAAATGGAATAATCCTGGTCCTTTTTCTTCCCCACACTCACTGCCATTGACACTCGATTCAATTCAATTCAAAGTTGACTGGAAGCTTATTCAAAGCCCAAGACATATTTCAGAGAAACATTAAAAAGCAAGCTAATGCCTGTAAACCCAGTACTTGAGAGGCTGAGACAAGAGGATCATAGGTTAGAGGCTAGCCTCAGCAATAGCAAGACTCTCAGCAACCTAGCGAGACCTTATTTCAAAATAAAAATAAAAGGGGCTGGGGGTGTAGCTTTGAGGTAGACTATCCCTGAGTTTAATCCCCAGTATCACAACAAAGCAAAGCAAAACAAAACACCTGGCAATACAAGTAGAAAATTGTGCTTCCTTCCAGAACATCCTGGCAAATTCAGAAGTTTTCTATAATGGTTAGGCTCCATAGATTCTCAAAGTTGTGGATACTACCCCCAGGACAGAAGCTGGAATGATTGGAGTGGGGGGAAGAGGGGGAGGGAGGTGCTAGCCATAGGTGCAACTGGGGATTGTTGAATAAAAATATGTAATCCCAGCACTTGGGAGGCTGAGACAGGAGGATCACAGGTTCAAGGCTAGTGTGCACAGGGAGAGCCTGTTTCAAAAAGTAAAAAATAAGAAGGGCTGGGAGTGTATGTCACTGGTAGAGCACTCTTGGGTTCAATCCCCAGCACCACACCAAAAAATGAGGGTATGGTGGAAGTGCCCAGAGTGCCACTGAATATTTTTTTTTTCTGAAAAAGGGTGGAAAGTCAGTATGTTTGGGAATCTGACTTTGACCTTACTGAAAGTTTTGCTTCAGGAAAAAGCCTAGGGCTTGGGGGTGCACAGGAGAGTAGCCTGCAATTCAGGGTGGGCATTACTTCACTCCATAGGATGGCCTGTATTTTTCTTCTTCCCACTCTTCCCTTTGGCCAGTGCCCACCTATCTCATAGATCAGCAGCCATGAAGTTTGGGGTTTCTGTAGGCCCTACAGCTTCTCTGACACTGTGACCAACTGTATTAGTAAGGACCCCTCATCCTGATTCCCCTTCCTTAACCTTAGGGGTTTATAAAGTGAGGGGACATGGCACAGGTATTTCTTTCTTTTATTATTATTTTCTGGTGCTTCTGGGTATTGAACCTAGGGACACTCTACCTCTGAGCTATACCCCCAACCCTATTTTATTTTGAAACAGGGTCTCTCTAAGTTACTGCATGCTGGCTTTGAATCTCTGATCCTCCTGTCTCAGCCTCCCAAGTACTGGGATTACAGGTGTGCGCCATTGCGCTCAGCCAGGTATTTGCTTTCTGAGCTGCCAGCCCTTCTTTCCGAGCAGAATATCATTTCAAGTGGGGCTCATCTCTCTTGCCACCGCTAAGGTTTTACCCTTGTTCCATCTCTCTTAGAAGCAGGTGTTGGGGTTCCCTGTCCTCCTCCCCCACAGACCAGCAAGCATCTTCAGGTACACAAACAGTCCCCCTCATCATAGCCCAGCCTCTGGAAATCTTAGCACACTTCAGTCGGCCAGGAGCTGGGAAAGAAAACAGCAAAGGCATGGCTGCTCTCCACGTTTATCTGGAGCGGCCTTCTGTCAGCCTATATGGGTCACCAAGACACTGGCAGGGCCTCTCCCCATCCCCTCTGCTCTGTGGAGCCATCCCGAGAGCCCAAATCCCAAGTCCTTTTCTCTAGCAGTTGCCAGGGTTACTTTGAGTGGCATGTGAAAGACTTGGGACTGCCGGCTGTTCTTAGAAGATGAGAGCCACGGGGATCCTGTCAGGGAGGCTGAGGCAGCAGAGGCAGCAGATGGGGGGCCCTGTGAAGAGGGCAGGGGCTCTGAGGTGGCGCACCTGGCTCCATTGTAGGCCCCACTAGAGAATGGGTGACCTTTGAAGTGGTGCAGGTTCCCTAAGGAACAAAAGGACGGTTAATAATGCTGGGCCTCTTCAGGGGCTCCAGTTCCTTGCCATGATGGGCAAGCATTATGAAGCCTCCCTGGGCCCTCACATTGTGCCCTGAGGCCTGGCTTACCTCATAGCTGAGCTATTCACCAGGGGCTCACTTGAGGTGGTTTGATTCTCTGTTGCACTACTCTAGGCCTTGTGAAGAGGGACTCTGCAGATTGCAAAGCCCCCCCTTCCTCTGCTCTGCAGTCACCCAGCCCCCACTTCCTGGATGGAGAGAAGGCAGCCCAGCTGGGGTGGGGTGGGGGGCAGGGGCAAGGGATAAACTACTCCCAGAGCAGAAAAAAAAGGAGAGAAGCAGGGCAAGCTTCTCCCTGGGCAGGGCCCCCCAACCATGGGAACAGAGCCAGAGAACTCAAAGGAGCACTGGGAGGGGTTAAGGAAGGCCTCCAGCCTGGCTTAAGAATTGCTGACAAGGAATACACACACCTTATCAGGAAGAAAGGGAAACACAAAGCTCACACATATTTATGTGAACACCTTTTCGAATCTTTCACACCGTCAGAGAGATAGGCAGGCAGGGAGAGCCTGTCTGTCTCTGTCTCTCTCTGCTGTTGCAGGCTTCCCTACGAGCCCAGATGGGTAGTAAGGCCACAGAGGGTGGGGCAGAAGAGTCTAGTTTAAGCTCTTTTTCATGTCCAGAGCTGGCTCTGTGCTGTACAGGGGTTCTAAGTGGTATAGGGTCTTAGGGAAAACTTGGAGTGGCATTCCAGTGGGCATAGGGGGAGTCGCAAAGCCGGAACCGGAAGTCCGGGTATTGCCTAGACCACAGTTTTCAAAGATGTCAATCATGAATTATAATGGACTCTTAAATGAGTGACAAATAAAGACAAGCACCAGTTGTGCACAATCAATCATACAGCCGCCTAAGGAATGATTCCCCCAGGCTCCTGGGTAAAGTTCTAACCAGAGCCAGTCCTGGCACAGGTGCCCTCTGTTAATGGCTATCTCAGTAGTAGTGATCTGAAAGGCATTGAGGAAAAAAATAATTCCTCTTAGTCAGAGCTCTTTTCCGGACCTGTTTCTGTGGTACCAGAGTCACCATTAGAGTCATGCCTATGGGTTCCTGTGATCTTGTCTGGAGTTGTTTATACTTTGAGGTATCAGAAAAGTTTCTTCTCTGATGCAAAAAGCCCTGAGATGGTGCTATGTTTAACCACTGTTGGTTCTGATACTTTACTATGAAGCAAATTATCACATTACTTTCAACAAGGCAGTCAATGGCCCATAAGAGTCAGGAGACAGCTGGACACACAGTGAGAAAACCTGGAGGGTGGGCTATGGAGGGAAAGCAATGGGTCTGGATGAGGTTTTTAACATCAGGATTGAGGATTGAGGATTGAGGGAGCTCCAGCCCTAGCAAGTCTGGTGTGATGGGTCTGGAGCTGGGCAAGGGCATTTTTCAGGTGATATGGATGCAGTTCTTCTGCACTAGTCCATGGAACTGTTTTTAAGAATTGCTGCCAAGGAACACACACACACACACACACACACACACACACACACACACACACACACTACCTTATCAGGAAGAAAGAAAAGCTCAAAGCAAACACTTTCTCCACTGTTTCACACATTCTAATTCTCAGAGATAGGCAAAGAGAGATAATATCATCTCTCTCGCATCTCTCACACTCTCTCTGTTTCTGTCTCTCTGCTGATGCCAGCTTCCATGTCCTCAAAGGGGTAGTAAGTCCACAAGATGTGGCAAGAGGGCCATTTATTTATTTAGTTCAAGCGAGAGTGTCTACAAATATGGCCTAAAGGTGAGAGCCAAGAAAGGGCTACCTGAAGAGCCCCTGAGATGCCATAGGCACCAACACCTACTTTGTGTGACATGTTATGATGCAGCTCACTATATTCAGGACCAGCTGTCCATTTACCATCTTTTTCTGTTTCACACCTAGAAGATTGATCACATCACGAGTGAGAGCTACTATTAGAAGGATATCACTGAACCTACTATGATTTATATCTAAATCTTTGGCAGATTTGGCCTCTCCGTTGTAGGGAACAGATTCCTTCTAAGATGCTTCACAGTCATCAGTGGGAACTGTTTATTTGGGAGGTTGGGAATTTGGGGAAGGGCATCAACCACAGTGGGGAAAGAGAGAAGAACCCAGGTCAGATAATAGAAAGGGCCAATTTTTCTTGAACAGCACAGTTGTGTCAATGAACCAGCCCTATCCACCCCCCTCCTTTTTTTTCAGTACTGAAGGTTGAACCCAAAGGCATTCAACTTCTGAGCTACACCCCAAGCCCTATTTTATTTTTGCTACTGGGAATTGAACTCAGGGCTGCTTGACCTCTAAGCTACACCCCCAGCTCTATTATTTATTATTTATTTATTTACTTACTTACTTACTTTTGGTACTGGGGATTAAACCCAAGGGGTTCAACTTCTGAGCTGCACCCCCAGCCCAGTTTAATTTCTATTTTGAAACAAGGTCTGTCAGCACACTCTCTGGCCTCGAACCTGCAATCCTCCTGTCTCAGCCTCTTGAGTACTGGAATTACAGGTGTGTGCCCTGCCACTGTGCCAGACTCCCAGCGTAGGCCTATCTCCCTTCTACAGAAGCCAGGTCTCTCCTGTAGCCCCGTGACTGTAACCGCCCAGTCGAATGTAGGTCGCTTCCCAGGTTAGCTGGAGGGGTGTGACTCATTCCCCCTCAAGAACCTGCTGGGGCTGCCTACAACATGTCCATCCCCACCCTGATCCCAGCCTGGAGCTCACCCACCCCTGCCATGGGCACCCTCACTGCTCACTTACTTCCCCTCCCAAGGGGAATTCACTGTTCTCTGTGGTGTGCATCCGGCCTATGTTTGGGTATTTTATTTTATTTTTATGCTTAATTTATACTGCCTGCTAGGTTTGGGGCTTATAAATAAACAAAGACTGTGCTTTCCCCAAGGCTTGAGCTTCCTGGCGGCCTGCCAGCAACAGAATGACCCTTTTAACCTTTTCTCTTGCTCCTGGAGACAGTGTTGGGGGTAGGGTTGAAAGAGAAAGATATTTTGGGTCAAAAGCCTAGATGTGCTTAGTGCCAGCCTAAAGTACCATTCCCCAGGCCTCCCTCACAACATAAATGCTAAGCATTTGAGGTCACCTTACCAAGTACAGATTTTTCTTTTCTTTCTTTCTTTTTTTGGTACTGGGGAACCCAGAGGCATTCTACCTCTGAGTTACATCCCAGCCCTGTTTTATTTTTTGGTTGGAAACAGGGTCTTGCTAGGTTGATGAGAGTCTCACTACTTTCTGAGGTTGTCCTTGAACCTGAGATCCTCCTGTCTCAGCCTCTCAAGTACTGGGATTACAGACATGTGCCACCATGCCCAGCACAGATTTCTTCTAAAGGGCACAGCAAGACTATAATGATAAAACACAAAAATGAAAAACTCGAAGCACTGACATCATTTTGTTTGAAAAATCGACTTACAGATATCTTTGTACCACCAAGAAAAGAGAGAAGTGCCCAGGTCTTTCTGGGAGGAGCTGCTGTGGGCAAGAGAGTCCTTAAAGACCTATGGATAGCAAAGCCTGGTGGGCCTGACCACGAGAGGCTTCTTGCCAAAGCTCATACACCTTAAAAAATAAGAGGAACACTAGCCCTTGTGTCCTGGGATAGAGCTCTAACAGCAAACTAACGAATCCTGGTCAACAGTTCTGACATCCTGTTATTTGCTAAAACTAATAATACTGTGGAGTTTGTTGACAGAGTTGCAGAAGAGCTAAAGTAAATATGGAAACTGAGGAACAGCCAAGTCTAAGTAGTTACTAGCTCAGCAGTTGAGAAGAAAGCAGGTTCACAGATACTCCTTGGAAATCCTAGGGAGTCCAGGCTTGAGCACCCAAAAGGCATATATCATGTCATGGGGGATTTACCTGTGATGATAGGTTTGACCCATGGACTGGTCCTGGGCCCGCAGACTGATAATAAAAATAAGGAGAATCGAAAGGGACTCTTATGCATAGAGGGAAGCTCTAGTACACATTCTAAATGAACTGAGTTAAGCTGGATTTAAATTATGTCAGGAGGCCAGAGTTCTTTTCCCACCTTGGCCACTAGCTAGATGGGGGGACTACAGAGAAGGCTTCGAAATACCCTATTCTGCTAGATTCTCATCCTGACATGGAAATACTACTATTCTTCTCATACACCATGCAAGATGTACATGTTTATGGACATCTGAAGGTCTGGAAACAGAGATAATGTCATTTTATTTTTAAGAGATTAAAGAGATCCTTGATGACATTATATATATTTGCTTATGCTTCCAGGCTTTACCGACACCCTGCAGGTGGCATTCTTGAGTTCCTTAGGGAATGAAAAAAGGTAATATGAATATGATATATCCTGCGATGAGTAAGGGGTAAGGGTGTCAGTCCCCCAACACTGTTGGCAAATGGCTCTCCAAATGTGTGCAGCTCCTTTTCAAAGTCCAGTTCTTTTTTTTTCCTTTTGTACCAGGGACTGAATCCAAGGCCATTCTTCCTCCAAGCTACACCCCCAGGCTTTTTAAAAAAAATTGAAACAGGGTCTTGATAAATTGCTAAGGGTCTTACCAAATTACTGAGGCTGGCCTTGAACCTGTGAACCTCCTGTCTCAGCCTCCTAAGTACTGGGATTACAGGCATGCACTACCAACCCTGACTTCAAAGTGTTTCTAGCTTTCTGTCAGTTGAGATTTTTCCTTCAAGGTTTCAGAAATTATCCATACTACTAACAGGGAAGCGGTGATTTGAGAAACTGTGATAAAATGGAATCAGTATTTAAGTTATTCTTTTGGAGTTTTTAGCAATCTTCACCCGTAAGGCTTCTAACTTGAATAATTTTTGTTTTGATACAGGGGATGAAACAGGGGCGCTTTATCACTGAGCTACATCCCCAGCTCTTTTTTTTTTTAAATTTTGCAACAGGGTGTTACTAAGTTGCCAGGCCTTGAAACACTTTGAGGTCAGGGTTAGTAGTGCATGTCTGTAATCCCAGTACTTAGGAGGCTGAGACATGAAGACCACAGTTTTGAGGCCAGCCTCAGCAATTTAGCAAGACCCTCAGCAACTTAGTGAAACCCTGATTCAAAATTAAAAATAAAAAGGGCTGGAGGTGTGGAGGTGTAGCTTGGAAGTAGAAAGCCTCTGGGTTCAATCCCCAATACCAGGAAAAGAAAAAAAAAGCTTTGTGAGGGCAGGAGTTTGTTGTTTTATCTACCCACTGCACACCCAGGGCCTGGAACAGTGACTGGCACACAGAACAAATGTGGTAAATATGTTCTTAATAAATAAAAGGACTGCCCTAGTGTTAGAACTTTGCTAATGGCCCCGATGGGGAAGAACTATAGCAAATTCATGTATTTGTTAACACTCGAATTGGGAACAATCAATGCCTGAGAGAAATTCTGAGTTAAAACACGAAAGACCTGTGAAAATCAAACATATCTGGGAAACCCAAACACAGTTTAATTGAATAAGTGTCCACTAATGACCTAGAAGCAAGGCCCAACCTCTTAAATAAAAGGCATTAATTCACCCGGGTGTGTGTTCTTGCTTCTCTGCTAATGCTGGGACTTTGGTCAGTTTCCATCTTTAGCTAAAGAGGCTGGGTCACTTGGGAACAGGTCACCCCACAGGGAGCGGTAGAAGGTGATAAAGCCCAGGAGCAGGGCAGCCAAGTCTCAGCTGGCACAAATATCAAAGAGGGATTTAAGGCTAGCAGGCTTGATTCTCTGAGTGACAGCCGTACAGCCGGAATGATGGGGTGGGGGTGGTGGAGATATAAAAAAAAAGTCCAGATAAAAATATCCTGATACCCACCAAGGTGAAAGAAATCCTTGCCATTTAGTGTCACTCTTGGTTTTGAAATCTTGGGGTACCCTGCTAACATAAAGTCTTTCTCAGAGGGGGAACCATTTAGCTCTTTTCAAGAAAGGAACATAATGTTCTCAGCTTGGTCCGCAAAGTGGGGGCTTCTGGGAGAAGTGACCCAGGCCGTTAAGTATAGATTGGTGGGGTGTTGCTGCCAGGGGCACATCACAGTAGGTACTGGTTACCTGGTGGCCTTGGGTTTTCAGGGGGATATGCAAATGCACCCTAATAGTCAAGAAACCAAATTGCTTAGGAATGGGCAATTCTAAGAATAAGACAGTTGATGGCCCCTGAGAACAGTTGGGAGAACCCAGAAAGCAACTGTCATATTACCTGGGTTTTTTTTCTTTCTAACAATAATAGGCAGCTACAATGCTGAGTTGACACTGATCCCTCTGACAAACAGTAGTGATAAGAAGGGTAGAGAGGGCTGTCCCTGATCCATATGCGAAGAGGGCCACTCCCTGAGAAACACATGCACACATTTGAAAGGAACTTGGCCAAGAGGGAGTTAAATTATGTCAGGAGGCCAGAGTTCTTGTCACACCTTGGCTAGCCAGCAGTGGCTGCAGACTGAAGAGAAGGCTTCTAAACACCATTTGCTGCTGGATCCTCACCCCTGAAATGGCAATCACAGTATTCCTCTTATAGCACACATACACCATGCAAGGTGATTGTGTTTTCCTTTTCTTCTTTGTAAAGAAACTCAAGTTGTTTTGAAGATGTTGGGTGGAGAGCAGGCTGCCCTGGGCATACTGGGGACATATAACTTCAGTGGTCCCTGTTTGGGAGAACCTGTTTGCTTGCTTACCAAAGCATCCTCCCTGTTTCCTCCTCAAGCTCTGGCATCTCGTTTATAAGGTGGCAAAGCTGAGAAATTGACCCCAGGAAGGCTGTAGCTGAGAGGGCTTGATGGCCTCTTCTTCTCTGGAGAAATTTCTTTTCACCAAGACCCTCCTGCTAACCCAAAGGAATGTGTCTAGCAAGAGAAACTGCAGGCAGAAGGACAGGTCACTAGGAGAGCTTTCTTTGGCCATTTTCAGCCACTCTGTGGGCGGTGGCCTTCTGTGCACTGGGCAGCCCTGGCAGCAAACGTGATACTCACACCAGAGCTGGTAAGGGTAGCCCTTGCCCCTTGGTACCTCTCCTTCTTGTCCTTGTAAAACTGGAAAAACCTCAGTCCTGCAGCTCCCTCTAACTTGACCAGGTGACAGTCAACTGCCTGATTCCAGGCAAAGCTGGGCCGAGGAGGGAGACTGGGCAGCCCCTCAGCCTGTGGCCTTGTTGTAAGGCTCTGACAGCTGGGAGAGGACCTGAAACCAGTTAGCCTGGGGCTCCCGGCCAGCAGTGTATTTTCATCTTGTTTTGACTGGGACTGTCCTCTCCTGTGTAAACTTATCTATGGGCAGAGGAGAGAAAATGTAGAACAGCTTGAAATAGGTGCGTGGAGCACATCCCACCCATGAATCACCATGGCAAGGGATACCCTGCAGGTGGCCTTGCTTTAAGCAAAACTGACAGAAAATCTCCACTTAACAGGAGGGCAGGGATGGATGGATATAAAGTCTTGACCTACCACTGGGAGATCTCAAAGCTGCATCTGATCCAAATAATAACAGCAGCAGCCGCTCCATGCACGGATTGTTCAGAGGGCCCTGTGCTAAGAACAATATATACAATCCAGGCACGGTGGCACATGCCGTAATCCCAAGACTTGGGAGGCTGACAGGAGGATCGCAGGTTCAAGACTAGCAGCCCATAGTAGTTTAGTGAGACCCTACTTAAGAAAAAAAAGCTGAGAAATTGGGGCTGTAGTTCAGAGGTAGAATGCACCTGGGTTCAGTCCTCAGTATTACATACTAAAAAGGAAAAAAAAAAAACAATATATACATTGGCCTTTTGAATCTTGTCAACAGTCTCTGGAGTTGGGTATTATATTATCATCCTTGGTGTGAGATTCTGAAGCGTGGGACTGTCTCTAGCAGGGTACTGTACTTTGTTTTGAGGAGACTCCCCCTCCCCTAGAATACTGCTCTTCAGTTCAGGGACTGGCAGATTGTTTAAGGGCAGCTTCTTGACCATTCTCAGGGATAGGCCCCTTAGTAATAGCAAATAGGTACAAATTACTCAGACACCAGGCTGGAGGAGGGACAAAAGAGTCAGTATAATCCAGTATAAGGAAAGACCAAATGTAAACATGTATTTTGAAACAAAATGCCACCCATCACTGTGTCCATGCAGGATGAGGCCCCAGGCTAAACTGTAAAGTAGGAGTCTGTCTTCAGAACCTTCCAGCTTCCTTTTCAGGGACCTTCCTTCTGCTTGTTCCCTCAGGCGACCTGTGCCTTCCTAGGCCTGGAGTTTCACTGGGCCCTTGATGCAAAGGAGTGGGAGGGGGACTGGCCTCTCTAGCATTGTCTTCCTTAAGGGAGGCTCCCAGTCTCCCTCCCACAAATCAAATGTACCTGGCCTTTGGGCCAGTCCTAAGGGACAGATCGAAGATATTTGATTGTATAAATGGCAGGTAATGGCTTAACAGGTTTTCCTCAATTAGATCACAGGGGCTTTAATGTGAAGATTTCAGTCAATGGTATAATTTTAGTCAAATGTGGGAGGTAGCAATGGCAGAGGGAGATTGCTTATGAATGCTCTTCAAAGCTTGCCAAGAAGGTCACGCTCTACTCTGACAATAGGTAAACCTGGCTGTATAGGGGTAAACATCACCCCCCTGTACTACTGCTCTATTATTTCAAGAATGTAGTGGAGCTATTACATAGTGTGCACCTGTAATCCCAATAACTCCAGAGACTGAGGCAGAAGGATTGCAAGTTCCAAGCCAGCCTGGGCACCTTAGTGAAACCCTATTTCACTAGCTCAGTGGTAGAGCACTTGCCTAGCATGTGTGAGGCTCTGGGTTCCAGCACTGTCCCCCGAAAAGAACATAGTACCTGGGAAGCTGAGACATCAAGGTTGCAGGTTCGGAGCCAGCCTCAGCAACTTAGGGAAACCTCAAAAATAAAATGGGCTGGGAATAAATATAGTTCAAAGGTAGAACATTCAATCCCTAGAACCAAATTTAAAAAAATGGAATAACTGAATGAATAGCAAAAGTGACTTCTCAGGTTGATGTCAGTTCTAGTAGTCCTCACCATGACCTCCTCAAATGTACCTATTTACATCTAGGCCTCTGAGTCAAGAGACCCATGCCTGGGGCTGAGTGGGCCTGTCAGGCCTTGCCCTCAGGACCCGGATGTGTCTACAACATTAGGTGTAGGAGCAGAGTGTGATGGTAAGGCAACAGATCTGTGACCAAAGGTAGCAAGCAAGAGCCCTGGAGGTTTACAGGGTGCTGGCCTGGGGTGGGGGTGGGGCGAGGGCTATAGGAAGAGCAGGGTTCATCTGGAGGAGGAGCCAGAAGAGTAACTTTTGCACAGTTTTTTGCAAAACGGGAAGCCGAGATAACAGACCTGATGGGTGTCTGGGCCAAGGTAGGAAAAGTGCAGAGTTGCATGGTGACTCAAGGTCAGGAGCTGGAATGGGGCCCAGAGCTCTCCAGCCTCTGCTCCCCCCCTCTTGGGACTGGCCCCTGGCTCCAGGCCAGCTCCCTGAATAGCTCCCCTACACCCTCCCACTCCTCCTCAATTCCAGCTTCTTAGGCCAACCTGCTTCCTTCTCCAGCCACCACTGTGCCCCCTCCTTCTCTCAAGGCTATGTGGAAGTCCTCCCCTAACCTCTCTCCAAGGACTCAGCTGGTGTAGTTACCCATCACAGTTGTCCCACGTCCAAACTAACAGGACTCCTTTCCTCCTTATGCAAAAGGTGTGATATTTGCCAGTTTTACATCCCACATCTCCTAACATAACCTCTGCCCTACTTTACCCCCCTCTATTGCCTGGGCCCACTCCTAGGAACACACCCAGACAGCATTCTGAGGTGCTGAGATTCCCTCCCTTGCTATCCATACTCTTGTCTTCAGCAGCACCTCTTCACTTCTAATATAGATCATAGTTTCCATTCAAAAAACTGAATCTCTAAGAGTAAAATTTCAATTATCAGTGAGCAGGGAGAGATTTATGGGGCGAGGATCTTTCTCAAAATTCCTTAAATAACATTATGGAGGGGGTTACCTACTCTGTACATTGATCAGCCAATTCTGGCCTTTACAGTGACCAAAGCAGTGGTCCCATCTCTGTCATGAAAACAGATTGTGTGATCTTGGGCAAATCACTAAGTCTTTTGGAGTCTTAGTTTCTTTATCGGTCAAATGTAGGTTAATTACCCCTGCCTTACCCACCTTGGCAGGGCTGTTAGAAAAATTAGAGACTGTGTGTGTGTGTGTGTTTGTGTGTGTGTGTGTGTGTGTGTGTGTGTGTGTGGGGAGAGAGAGAGAGAGGGAGAGAGGGAGGGAGGGAGGGAGGGAGGGAGAGAGAGAGAGAGAGAGAGAGAGAGAGAGAGAGAGAAAGAGAGAGAGAGAATGAATGAGAATGAGAATGCATGCTAACTTTCTAAGTGGCAAGAAGGACCTGGACAAGTATCAGGGATTCTGGTGTGTTGCTCTGCCTTGCTGTTCTTCAAGGACTCATTCAGGTTATGTGTCTTTATAAAATATATCCATGTGCCCTAGGCCTGCTTCCTTTTCTCCCTGCTAACTTCTATATTTCCTCTAGAGCTTGGCCCTCAGCCACATTTGGTCTCCTGCACACCTCCGCCCTGCTTTAAGAACATCTCCTGCCCCACTCTTGCCCCCCTCGCCACTCATCCTGTCACCCTCAGGCTTTCGAAATTTCACCAGGCCAGGACCTCTTGCCACGTTCTCTCCCTCCCTGGTTCATCTACGAGCCTCCTTTCCCAGCACTGACCTTAGGCACTGTCCATCAAAGCACTACAGAGTCTGGACTTGGTGATGCACACTTATAATCCCAGTACCTGGGAAGCTGAGACAGGAGGATTTCAGGTTTGCAACCAGCTTCAGCAATTTAGTGGGACTCTGCAACTTAGTGACACTGTTTCCAAATAAAAAATAAAATAGGGTTGGGGATGGAGGTTATATGCAGACTGCCCTTGGATTCAATCCTCAGCAACACACACACACACACACACACACACACACACACACACACACACACACACTACAGAGGGAGGGAGTCTGAGAATAATGACTAGACTGGACTAGACCGTTTGTTGCAAAGGCCAAGCGCCCAGCATGTGCCCAAGAAACACATGATTGTTTGGTTGCATGTGCTGGGGGAGATGTTGGGGTGGAGTCTGCTTTGAGCCTCTGAGATCTTGTCAGGTAGACAACTGCAGGTTCTGCCTGGCAGTTCTTCCCACCCATCTTCTCCATCACCTCTCAACCCAGAGAATAGGCTAGGCCATTTAATCTCTAGGACCTGCACACTACGGTGTTCTTTCAGTCCTCCCTTGGCTCAGTGCCACCAGGTTTCTCTAGTGTCCCACCTTTCCCCCGGGGATGAGAGGCTGGGGAACAGTTTGGGGCACCCTCTGAATTTCCCAGCATAGGCAATCACTCAGCTGCAGGGCCGCACCCAAGAGTCCTCTCCTCTGAAGTAACCTGGGCTGCCACTACAGAATTGAGGCCTCTTGGACGGCCTTGGGGCTGGAGAACAAGGCCCACCACAGTCCAGGGCAGATCTAATAGTTCTGCCCGTATCCAGGGTGGTGGCATTCCCCTTGCCTGGAATGTCTCTTGGTCTGGAAAATTCTGGAGAGAGACTCCCTCCCAAATTGTGGGGGCAAAGCCCTTTTATCTACATGCTCCCTCCTGGTTGTGGCTCAACCCCCCCTCTCTACAAAGGAGGAAATTAGAAGCAAAAGGTGACCTTGATGGGCTTTGCCAGGGAACTTGTGACAAGGTGGCAATGCATGGCCTCGTTTTGTTGGCCCCTGCCACCCGTCTCACTCCTTCGGCCTGCTGCTGGGGCCCTGTGTTGGCAGGCAGATTGGGAGGAGGTGGGTCTCCCTGGAGAGGCTTTCTGGGAAAGAAGGTGGTCTCAGAGGCCTGAGGCTCAGCACTTGAGCCTGTGGCCAGGCAGGACTCCAGAGGGAGAGAGATAAGAGGGAAGGAGGAGGTTACAAATTGTCACATTTATTATCAGTGATAGTAATAATAATAAAAACAACAATAGCTACTAGTTATTAAGTTTATTATGTACCAGGCACTGTGCTGAGTACTCTTTATGCATTATTTAATGTATTCTTCACAACAGCCCTATGTAAAAAAATTACAGATGACAGATGAGGAAGCAGAAACTCAGGAAAGCTGTGGCCGGCCCAAAGTCATACAACAGGAGCAGTTATTTGAAGATGAAGCTGACTCTCAGTTTATACTCTTCCCCTCACCCAGTTCTCATTGCCTGTGCCTCAAGCATGGGCCCTACCACCAAAGGTGCCACAAGGTACCTGCCAGCATGGTTCAGCCTCCCAAGGCCTTTAGGGCTCAGTTATCTGAGGTTGGTTTTATTTTTTCTGGGGGGGTGGTGTTACTGAGGATTGAACTCAGGGGTGTTCTACCTCTGAGCTCCACCCGTAGCCCTTTTTTATTTTGAAACAAGATCTTGCTAAGTTGCTGAGGGTCTTCTTACTAATTTTCCAAGGCTAGCCTCCAACATGGTATCATCCTGTCTCAGCCTCCTAAGTACTGGGATTACAGGCATGCACCGTCACACCTGGCTTAGAGTTAGTTTTTCGTCACTCTTTTCCTACCTAAGATCCTAACATTGCAATTAGTATTTTGTTAAAGAGCTTCCAGAAGATGGGGCAGAGATCACAAGAGTGCTAGTCTCTTTTTTTTTTTTTTTTTTTGGTACTGGGGATTGAACCCAGGGGGCATTCTACCTCCGAGCTACACCCCCTAGCCCCTTTTTTTTTTTTTGCGGTTACTGGGGGTGGAACCCAGGGGTGTTCTACCTCCGAGCTACACCCCTAGCCCTATTTTTTTATTCTTTATTTTGAAACAGGGTCTCACTAAGTTGTGGAGTGCCTCACTAAGTAGCTGAGGCTGGCTGCAAACCCGGATCCTCAGGTCTCAGCCTCCCAAATGCTGGGATTACAAGCGTGCGCCACCATGCCGGGCTCCCTAGCCCTGTTTTTAATTCTTTATTTTTGAAACAGGGTCTCACTAAGTTTCAGAGAGCATCACTAAGTAGCTGAGGCTGGCTGCAAACCTGCGATCTTCCAGTCTCAGCCTCCCAAGTACTGGGATTACAAGTGTATGTCACCACGCCTGGCTGAGTGATAGGCTCTTAATCAGAAGATAGGCCAGACTTTTGGACTTGGTCCTACCATGAAACTGCCATGTGGTCCCTGGCAGGTTGAGTCCATACCTGCACAGAATCTCTCTGGTCCCAGACAAAGATCAGTAATGTATAAAATTCAAATCATTTTTTGGTGTGGTGGGACATGCTTATCAGCCCAGGGACTTGGGAGGCTGAGACAGGAGGACTGCAGCTTCGAGGCCAGCCTGGGTAACTTAGTGAGATCCTGTCTCAAAATAAATAATGAAAAGGGTTTGGAGGTATAGCTCAGTGATAGAGAACCCATGGGCTCAATGCCTAATATCACACACATAAAAATTAAAAATTAAATTCAAAAGTATCAAACACTTAGTGATGGCCCTATGACCACATTCTCCCCAGTGGAGGAAAACCTATTAATTTTTTTTTCTTGGTACTGGGTATAGAGCCCAGTGGCACTCAAACACTAAGCTAAATCCCCAGCCATTTTTTATTTTGAAACAGGGTCTTGCTAAGTTGCTGAGGCTGGTGTCAAACCTGCAGTCTTTCTCTCAACCTCCCAAGTGCTAGGTAGGATTACAGGTGTTCATCACCACATGCAATGTACCTGAAAGCCTGCCATTTTGAAGGCATTCCAGCTCCCCACCTTCCACTGGGGGTTCATTATTTGATGAGTCTGCTGTAGCACTCACCATTCTCCTAAACATCTGATTCTGGGACCCACTTAGGACTTCCAGGCCAGTGGTGGCTCCTCTCCAGCATGCTCTCCAACTGAACCTCCCCTCACCAAGCACTCCCTAATGTCCTTCCCAACCACTCCTGTGAGATTATCTGGCCTTGCCTTGTCCTTCTTCCTCTCCACCCCCACCCATGACTGTGCTGAGAATGCTATCCTTCTTTACCCCCTTCATAAATGCCGAGCCCCATCGCTGCCTTCTTCCTTGAACACACAGTTCTCCCCTTTGGCTGACTTGGCATCCTCAGACTTCTTTTTATTGTGTTTTGTTTCCTTGCATATTTGGACAGGTGAAAGGAACCTTGAAGATCAACTAGTTCAATTTCCTCCTTTTATAAATGAGGAAGCTGAAATTTGGGTAGAGGGAATGACTTGCCCAGGGTCACTCAGCCAGCCAGCCAGCCAGCCAGCCAGGGAGAATGCCCACACTCAGTGCAGCTCTGTCTCATTGCAGAGCCTCTGCTCTTTCCCTCTGCTCTCTTGCCCTTAGGGAAGCCCTTAACCTGGCAGCCACCATCACCCTCCCCTTCTTCAAGTGCACCTATTGTCCGTGTCACATCACTGAGCACTGGTTCTATTCCTAATTGTTTGCCATGTTTATACCTAGTTTCTGCAATAACAAAGTAGCTTGGCTGGCAGGGGCTAACTCATTCCCCCGACTTGAATGAGGTACAAAGGGGGAGGTGACCTGCCTTTTGTCATATAGCTCATTAATGATAGAATCGGGAACAGGATCTAGACCAGTAAGTCCCCACTCAGGGCCACTCCCACTCCACAACAACGTACATCTCTCTCTCCCAGTTTCCCCCTTCCGTAGTGTCCTGGAATTTCTCATTTGTGTTTATTATCTTCTTTTTTTTCTTGATACTGAGGATTGAACCCAAGGGCATTCTACCTCCAAGCTACAGTCCCAAGCCCTTTTGAATTTTTTTTTATTATGAAACAGGGTTTTGCTAAGTTTCTGAGGTTTACTTCAAACCTGTGATTCTTGATTCTCCTGTCTCAGCCTCCTAAGTACCAGGATTACAGGCATGGACCACCATGCCTGGCTCTTTCTCCTTTTCTTTAAAATCTTTTCCTCCTTCCTAATGTCTGCTCTTTTCAAAAGCCTGCTGAATTTTAGAGTTGGAAGAAATATCTCTACCTATCGCTGCACAGACAGGAAAATTGACACCAGGAGAGGGAAAACTGACTGTGTGGATCCAGATAGCTAATTCATGGCATAGCCAGGATGCAAGCCCATGTCACCAACTCCTAGTTCAGTGCTCTACCAATCACTCTTTCCTGACTGAGCTTTTGTTTCTCTGGTCCTCCTTGGTTGAAAAGCCTCCCTCTGCTGACAACCAGGTTCTTCAGAATAAGAGTGTTTGGGCCCAGGATGACACCATCCCTGGGAAAATGCAGAAGGAGCTAAAAGGCCTGGAACCACCCACATCCTTCCATATCCCACCTCAGAAGGCCCAGTTTGGACTTCCAGAGAGTGGTGACTATCAAGTATGTGTTGAGATAAAGCCATAGCCTCTCAGATTCTCGGTTCATGGCCTAGACAGTGGCGTCAGAGTCTGAGCTGGATGCAAAACGAGGTCAGTTCACTGTCCTCCCAATGGAAAAACCGTGTAAAATCAATAGCACTTATAACGTCAACAGACCCAGGGACCTTTCCTCTGTTTGTTTTTTCCTCCTGTGCCGCTTTTTCTCACTCACCCGCCCTATGTGAAGGCACAGACAACACAGCAATCTGGAAAGGGAAGCTGCAAAGGCCAGACCAAGATTCCCAGAGTCCTTGAACCAATGGGAGGCAGGGGACATGCTGAAATGTGAGCGACTTGTGAGGACCCTCCTTGGTTCCCTCTGGCAATGTTCTTCAGATCCAGGAACCCCCCACAGCAACTGGCACCTGGTTGCAAATAACCAGGAGCTACCCAAAGCTCCCCCTGGAGATTCTGGAAACCCAGCCCTGACCCAGCTTTTCCACACTGGCCTTTTCACTCAGTAAGAGAACAACCCAAAAGCTAATTAGACACCACCATGGGGCCTTCCTGTGCTGGGAAGTGTCTGAGCCTCTCAGACAGCAGTGGATGTTGGCCTTCTGCCCAGACATTCTCCCCATATACACCATGGGTGTATCCCACCTTCCCTCCATGCACACAGAGGGTGGCTGCCCCCATGCTGTTTTTTGCATGGGCTCCAGTAGGCTGTTTCTCCTACCACTGAACTGGTCCTACTGCAGAACTTGGGATTTCTATCACTAAATGTAGACCTTTATATAGGGGTATTATGAGTGTATTCCAGACTCGATTCACTTGAAAAGTATGTCTTGAGCAGCTACTCAGTGTCGAACACTGATAGCTTCTATCAGTCATGTTTTGTGCCACTGGATGCTACTGCACTGCATGAGTTCCCACTGAGCACACAGGGCTAGATAAATAGCAAACTTGTTGCTCCCGGGCAGAGGAAGCTCAGGGATGAGATGCAAATCGGGTCCTGAGAGTAAGCATGTGTCATGATGTGGATACCTGGAAGTTAGGGTATTGAGGCATGGGTACTTGGGGTGGTTAGGTAAGAGATGCCCCTTTTGTAAAAACTCCTAGGACCAAGGACAAATATCACATCCCAGAGTTGTTGTTGTTGTTCTGGGAAGCTTCAGGAGGCAGAAATGAGGACAATCCCAAGGTCCTCCATAGATAAGCAACATCTGTGCTTTCTGCTCTTGGTTCTGGCAGCAGGGATCCCTGCCTATTGGTCTCCCAAGCAAATCAAAGGAAAGGCATTTTGGAAGAAGCCACCCAGTCTTTTCTGATATATGCCTGCTGGGCACCTGAGCTTGGTTCCATTACTGGTCAAAATACATGCAAAGCATTTATAGGCCACTGAGGTGGCTATTCGGCAAAAAGTTTTCCTAGTTAAACACCCCATCCCGCCTCCCAAATGCATGAACAAGATTTTGCAGCTCATCTTCTAGGCAAGGTCTTGGCCCTGTTCCTGCTCCCCCAACCCTGCCCTCTGGGTGATCTTGCTCAAGGACGCCAAGGGAGTTGGTGGCAAAGGCTGGGAGCAGAGCCCAGGTTTCCTGGCTCCTGGCCTGGCGCTCTTTCCACCAGACCTTGCTGCTGCTCCCTCTCTTCCCTTGCCCTTTGTGCTTAGTCTACAGCCCCTGGAGGCACATGTCCCACACCCCACTAACATTCACTGGGCAAGATGTTTCTGTCCAACACCCGTCAGCGGTCTAGCCATATGGGGCATAGGGAGTCTGCCTGGCTCCTGCCAGGGGCCAGGCCTGGGGCAGGAAGAGGGGACAGCCAGCCCCTTTGCTGGTTTGAGACCAGCTGATCTTGATCCCAATGGCCATCATTTAACCAGGGGTCTTAAGTGTGATCCTTGAGCTTGGCTTCCCAGAGTAAGGGCAAGGTCACTGTGCTGCCCCCAACCCCCAGCCTTGTTGCCATGACACATGGCTCTACAAGTGCCGAGTGGCATTGTCGGGGCCGGATGCAAATGGCACGCAGCAGGGTCTAGCTGTGAGCCAGTTGGCCAGCTGACATTTCAGGGTCCAAAGAGCTTGTGTGTACTGGACAAGCTGTTTATTGTGGTGTTGGCACTGCCCGGCCCTGCAGCCAGCAACAAATGCTTCTAAACTAGGGAAGGAGAGGAAATAAGGAATCAGTCGTAGCCAAAGAAGACCTGGATCTCTCTTCTCTCTCACCATTTGCTCCCTGCAGCTGATGTGCTGCTGGTGCCAACCATCGGAAGTGCCCCTTGGAGGGAGCTAGAGGGAGCAAACCTCACAAACCTCTGTTCATGAAGACCTGGGTCACAGATCATGTCAATGCCCATGTCAGCCTTTTTGTTGTTGTTGTTAGCAGGGATTGAACCCAGGGGCATTCTATCTCTGAGAGGCATACCCAGCCATTTTTTATTTTTGAAACAGGGTCTCGCTGGGTTGCTAAACATCTCACTAAGTTCCGAGGCTGGCCTTAAACCTGTGGCCCACCTGTCTTGGCCTCCTAAGTACTGGGATTACAGACATGCATCACTGTGCCTGGCCACATCAGCCTCCTCTGACCATCCAGTGCTTGGAGGCCTCTGCCAATGGCATGTTGAGCAATCATATTTGGACTAGGAATGAGAAATCTTGAACATACAGGGGCACTGGCACCCCAGGGCTATGAGTTACACATACACATAGGCACACCCTCAGGGATATGGTCATAAACAGGCTGTGATAGAAGCAATCCTTCCAAGTCCTGGCCTGGTCCTTTCAGATAAACTCAAGACTGACCGCACATAGGGCAAAGGGACCTGACCCAGACATGAGGCAAGGACATGTGTGTTAGAGCATCAGGCAGGGTGGAGAGGTGAGACACAGAAGATCCCAAATGGGGGAAGTCAGGAAACTAGAGTCCAGACAAGCTGGAGAAGGTAGAGCTTCCCAGAAGACATTTGCCTTGTGCCTGGGAGCCAGTTTAGTGTGTACTATGGCCAGCAGAGAAGCTCAATCTGGGAAGAATAGAATCAGGAATAAGGGGTTGTGCCTCAGGCTCTTGACTTCTGCATTTTTTTCCTTCAGGATGTGGGTTGTCACAGGTCTTCTGAATGTTCTGGTCAGAGTTTCTGGTCTGTCTATGGTTTATCACAGTCAGTTCTATCAGCCCAGCTGTGTGTGGTAGATACCCTCAATTATCACACATACATGGGGCAACAGTCATGAATACCAGCAGCCAACCGTTGTGGAGTGCCTAGTTTGTGTCAAATGGTGTTCAAAGCGCCTCACATATAGTGTATATGTTATCTCGATTAACCTCCCCCAACTCATTGGGTCAATATTATTTATACCATTCCTGATATACAGTGGGGGAAATCCTAGGCTTAGAGAAATGAAATAACTAGCTCAGTGTGGTGGTGCACGCCTGTAATCCCAGTACTTGGGAGGCTGAGACAGGAGGATCATGATTTCAAGGCTAGCCTCAGCAACTTAGGGAGACCCCGTTTCAAAGTAAAAAACAAAAGGGCTGAGGGGATAGCTTGGAGGTAGAGACCACGTCAGTTCAATTCCCAGTACTAAAAAAAAAAAAGAAGTGAAATAACGTCCTCAAAGTCACATCAAGGCTAGGAAGAAGCTGACTAGGGGATTCAAACTGAGAGATCTGTCTGACTGGAATGCCTGTGCTCATTACACTTCAGGGCCACTTGTAACTAAGTGTATGATCCTGCCCATTTATACAAGAAGCCTCAGGGAAGGAAGGGAGTATTAAGAGGGAAGGTTCAAGAGCTCAGCCGGGGGAGACAAACCTCAATGGTAGGAGAGTGGGTGTGAAAGAGAGGGAGGATGGGCAGCAGGATGCCCATCAGATGCCAGAAGCTGAGATTATCTAAGTTTCTGGCCTCATCCCTCTTGGCAACCCCCACAGCAGCCAGCACGGTGCCTACCATTTCACCACTGCTCAGTGGGTCAAACGCTGCTAAAGAACTAGTAGGCTCAACATGGCAGCCTTGGGGAATACACACAGATAACATTTTCACCTTCTCCTAGTTGAGATGCAAGCTTTAAAGTTTTTTCCAGAATCCAGGTATTCAGATATTTCTTAAATCCACAGCACATAGCAGACATTGGGGTACAGAAATGAATGGGATGGGGATCCTGCCTTTGAGACATGGCTAGGTTTTGGGGGAAGATGTTAGGGGGGCAACTGAGACACGGGGTGAAGGTTGTATGATCAGGGAATCAAATGAAGCCCCTGGGCCTCCTTGGGGATGGGGCTATTGCCTTCAGCTCCCAGAATCCAGCACTGTCACTTGTGGAACCAGGTAGCCCCCACTGTGCTGGCCACTTGAGCGGGTAAACTAGAAACTGGAAGTGGATGCAGGCTGAGTGAAGCCACAGGAGGTGCCCCTTGCCCTTTCTCTCCTTAGTATCTGGTAGTGGACCTGCTACCCCAGGAGACGGAGAACACCTTTCTTCAGAGCTCTCCCTTGCCTCCACTATCTCCTCCTCTGTCAGGAAGCCCAAGGCTTAGGGAAATGAATCCAAGTAATTAACTAATTAATGAATATGGATGGCAAAGTTGCTGAGGTGGCTGGAAAACACCCTACTGACGCCAACACACAGCCTGGCCAGGCATCCACCTCCCATGGTGGTCGACCAGGAGGCCAAGGAGGAACAACTAGCATGTATCTCCCCAAGGCTCCAGCTGCAGGGGAGGCACCAGAGGCCTGTGCCCCTTGCTCAGTGCCTGCAAACTAGCTTCTGGGCAATACATCCCCTCACAAGACAGTCTCCCCTAGTCCAACTGCAGCTGTGATCTGCTCAGTTGCTCAGCATTGAGGGCACTTTCTGTAGTCTGAGGAAGCTGGTCCATGGGCTCTCCCAACATAAAGTATGAGGCTGCAGGAGATGGATCGATGGAGATGGAAGAAGGGGAGAGAAAAGGAGGAGAGACCAAGAGGCACACACAGCTGGCAAGAGCCCATCTCCAGCTGTTGGGCGGGCTGTTTCCTTTGATAAAGCACTTGGCGGTACTCCCAGTTCTGTAGTTTCTGGCCTGCAAAAGCACACCCGGAGCACGAGCCTGCCTGTGGGAGGACTCCAGCCTTGCTTTGTTTTCTTTCTTTCTTTTTTTTTCAAGCTTTAGAAAATGCCCCTCCCTTTCTGAGGAGCTTTGTCCCTCCCCCACACCTGGGCAAAGTGAAGTCCTACCAGCAGGTGATGTGGGCTGAGCAAGAGTCAATGCCACAGAGCCAATGTTCTGGGGTTTGGGACCAGTGTGCAGCATGGCCTCTGCATATACTTTGTGTGTGTGTGTGTGTGTGTGTGTGTGTGTGTGTGTGTGTGTGTACATGGGGGGAGAGAGAGAGACAGAGAGACAGACAGACAGAGACAGGAGAGAATGTGTTCCTCAAGATTGCGTGTATGCTTGTCTGTGGCTGTGCTTGCTTGTAGCTGACACTGCCTTCTGTGTGGCACATCTTCACTGATCTGCCTAGGCTCTTTCCAACTCAGTAATGCTTCCCTGGAAAGAAGGGGGAGTCTCAGTGTAACATGAACACACAAAACAATAAGCCTGTCCTCCCTCCAATGCCTGGTCCCATGGCTTTATGGAGGTCTATCTCCTCTCCATACCCCCATCCCCCAGAAAACGAGGAGCTAGGCTTGGAGGATTCCTAGGTCCCTTGAAAGAAGTAGAGTGTGTAACATCTGGGGCCCCCTACTCACTCCGTTTTACAGCCTGGTGATGAGACCCTCCCAGGCTTAGACTTTTACAGCCCCCACCAGGGCCCCCATGAGTTTCCCACATTCCTCGGGGGAACCTGATCCCACCCTGGGATCAGTATGGGCTCTTCACATCATCCCCGAGAAATCCCCATGCTTTGAGAACCCCGAGAACAGCATCCGTTCCCACACAAAAACAGCCCCGACCGACGTGCTGCCCTCTCGCCTATGGGGGGCTCCAGGTGTCCTCCTGGAGCAATGCCGCTGAGGTAAGCTGAGCCGAGCAGAAGCGACACTACTCTCCTGCCAGCCTGGGCACCTGGGGAAGCCCTGAACCACTGACCAGGTAGACGCCTGCCCCACCACACCTGCCTGCTGCCTGAACCAGAGCGGCCCCTGGCCCTTAGCTGTGGGAGGAGCTAGTGGGAAGAAACAAACATTACACAAAAACAAACATGGCCTGGGAACTTTGCCCCAGATCCCAAACTGGAAGTCCTCAAATGTTCCTTATACACCCCTGCCCCAAGGTTTACCTCATAAAAAAGAAAGGGTGCTCAGACTCACAGGATAGACATCAGAGCCAGAATGACACCTTAGAGAATATCCAATCCAATGTTTTCATCTTACATATGGGGAAACTGAGGCCCACAGTAGAGAAGATACTTCCGGTTAGCAAAAGAATTGACACAGAAGTCACAGCCCCAAACACTTCTGGGTTCTGGCCATGCCTAGAAGAAGACATGCCAATCCAAGGCCCAAGCAGGAATTTTAGCAGTGCCGAGCTCCTGAGTTGAGGTGTACAGTGCACCTAAGAAGCCAAGGCTGGTCAGGATGCCAGTGTGATATGGAGAACACTCTAGACCCATCTGCTTGTCAAGAGATATAACTGTTGACACTCCTGGGCCAGGTAAGCAGCATGCTCAGTGCTCAACTGTGAAGCCCCAGTGGACTGGGGCTCTTTCCTGACCTCACCTTTTCTAGACTGTTCTACATACTGAGGGCTCAAGCTCTGGTAGGAGGGAGAAACCCAGCTCTAGATTTTCCTCTGGTTAGGCGGAACAATATGGAGGCAAACCACCCCTTTGAGATTTAGAGTCCACTGTGCTCCTGCCAGCCAGAGGCAATACTCTAGTTGAGGCCTATGTGCATAGCCTGAACTGAGTACAGAAAAGGAAGTGAGTGGGTGGGAGGAGCTACCAGCTTTGAGAAGGTGATAGGCCGTGGAGAACATCTTCAACTTTGAGAAAGATCTGGGGTCAGATTATAGGCAGATGGCAAGGTCCACAAGGCTGACTCCTATATGTCCAGGCTGAAATGAAACCAACCAGGTCTGTGCTCAAGCCACAGGCTGGGCAGAAGCTGAGGTCACTGGTACTGTTACCCTGTCCAATCTGACATGGATAACCTTCCACCACTGCAAGCTGCCAACCCTTCCTTTTAGCCAGCACATGGTTTTCAGAGATATGGTGATCTGGATGTCTGGGAGAAGCTCCATTAAAATCAAGAGCTGAGCCGGGCGTGGTAGTGCACACTTGTAATCCCAGCATTCGGGAGGCTGAGACCGGAGGATCCGGGTTCGAGGCCAGCCTCAGCTACCTAGTGAGGCACTCCGCAACTTAGTGAGACTCGGTTTCAAAATAAAGAATAAAAAATGGGGCTGGGGGTGTAGCTCGGAGGTAGAAAGCCCCTGAGTTCAAGAGCTTAATAGTATGGAAGACAATAATGCCTACTTCTTTCAATACCTAAACACATGCTGTGGAACCTACCCTGTTTCCATTCTCCGCTTTCTGGCTGGGGACTGTGGTACAGGTGCAACATCATTTTGGTTTGTACTATTTTCTGTCTGTGGACGCATACCTTTATAATTACTCTCGAGTGATTTCTTCTTGTGTATCCCATCTCCCCAACTTGACCCAAAGCTCCTAAAGGGTGGGAAATAGGCCTTTAGTAATTTTCTCTCCCCTCCTCCCTTCTCCTGTGGCACCCAGTACAGTGGTGTGGGCAAGAAGATGGTCTCAATAGTGCTCGTTCAACTCAGTAACAACAACTTGGGAGGCCAGTATAATTTCTGAATTCATCTGCAAGTGTGTCCAGTGATGACGGGAATCTGCAGCTGGATGTATCCGCTGCAGCAAAGAAAGAGCTATTCTTGAAGGAAGGGCCACCCAAAGCCAGCATGTCAGTTGACTTAACCACCCCCTCTCTGTCCCATCTTGATGAAATAACAAATAAGCAGTTGGGACAAGGGTGGGATGCCTCACACCAAGCAGCCACTAAGCCTAGGAGCTAGACATTCCATTTCTCAACATCCTCTACTCTGCTTTATCCATCTCTTTGGCAATAAATTTTAGGTTGCTTTCTAGGTTCCTTTCCAGAGGTGGCAGTGTCCCTGAATTTAGCTATGTGACTGTACTGGATCCAGAATGAGTTATTGATAGGGAATCACTTGAAATTAGATATGCCTACTCATTAAGGTTTATTAACATATACTTTGTGAGTTTACCTATAAGAATTTATAAGAGGACTGTGTTTATGGAAAGGGACCCTGATTATTTAAGAATACTTTTCTTAAAATACTCTTCAAATCAGAAGTCTCCAGGTTTGGTTTCTTTCCTGCTTCACAAGTTACTCACAGACTGAGTCATTAGCAATCTTCAATTTCTAACAGGGAGAATCCAAAGGTAGCCTGGAGACCTGTGTTATAGCTAAAGACAGAAAATTTAGCTAATATCTCTGAAGACCAAACCACTTACTAACCAAGTCATTAATTAGGGTCATGTTTGCACTTCAATTGTCAGCTCCAAACATCTGTTTGTTTAAACTGGGGTCACTCTAGTTTATTACAGTTATAGCCACTGGTGAGATAATCTGCTTAGATTTCACAAGTATATGTGAATTGCCTACCTCAGCTCTTATTTTCACAGAATAAGAGTTCTCTTGAAGACACAGGGTCAGACTAAAGATAATAAATGATTTTCCTTCTCAATAGAACTAAAAACAAGGCTTTAATTAATTCACCAAAATCCAAGGATTGAATATCTATATTACATTTCTTGACGATATTAATCTGTCCAAGGGTGACCCACAGGATTCCCATTGATCCAAGAATAATCTTTAGGCAGACATTTCATTGGCTTGGAGATTGTTTCCCAATCACTGAGTGCTGCCCTTCTCACTAGTGGGGACAATCTCACTTTGTTGGAAGACTGCAGGCAGCCTGGGACAGGAGGTGGTAGGGGGAACAATGGAGATCATAGAACAGAGAAAGGAGGATACATGGTAGAAAATATCTTCCTAAAAAGGAGGAAGCAGAGGCAGAGAACTTAAGGAGATCTGGGAGCACAGAAAAGGGAAGAGGAGCCAAGCTGGTTCTCCCAAGCAGGCCTAAGAATTGACAATATTTCAGACATAAATAACATCACCAGACAGACACACATGCACCCACACAGGCAGGCACATATACCTCCTTCACATGTACCCTTGTCACCATGCCACTCAAGTCCAATATATAGGAATAGACTCAGATGGAGTTACATATACATTGCATATCCAAGAACAACAACCCTCCCAGGTGCTGTCCTTCCAGCAGTCCCTGGAAAACAGGTACACCCATAAATATATTTACTATAAATTTTCTATACCTTTTTGCATACAATGAAAACATATTTTTAAATATGCACACATATTATTCCACACACTAAAGTCTTGACATAAGCGTGTAGGCACACACACACACTTGTATAAAGCCTCCTTCCTAACAAGGCAAAAAGAGCCTGTGCTCAATAAACCCGTAGTGCTTTCTTTGGTGGACTGGATTTTAGGGAATGACTGGCTAGCTAGGTGAATCAGGGAAGTACTTTTTCCATTGGTTCTTAGCATAGAGGAAAAAGACAATTAAAAGGACATTTAAAATCCCTCACAGAGTTTACTCCCTTGGCCTATAGACAAGACACCAACGGTAACCTTTAGTGACTGCCAAAAGCTTCTAAGATTCTCTTAGTCCTGCTATGCTAGCTGACCTTTGCAAGGAATCCTGGATATTCTGCACTAGGAACATTTAGTATAAGTATAAAAACAAAACAAAAACAAAAATCATTCCCTGACATTTAAGAACAATATGAAATGTCTGTCCAAATTAACCTAGCAGGCCTGGCCTATAGCAAAATGGTGAAGATGGAAAAGTTGATTTGATTTTACTGGGTTTTTTTGGGGGGGGGGATTGAACCCAGGGATATGTTGCCTCTGAGCTATATCCTCACCCCTCTTTATTTTTTAAGTTTTTTTTTTGAAACAAGGTCTTTCTAAGTTGCTGGCCTCAAACCTGTGATCCTCCTGTCTCAGCCTCCCAAGCACTGGGATTACAGGTGTGTACCACTGTGACCATCTGGAAAAATTGATTTTAAAGCCCACTAATCCTGTATTCCCACGTGGAGCTTGCTCAATTCTCCCTCATCACACATGCCCTGAGACCTCCTCTTATCCCCTGCCAGACTTACTCTGTTTTGGCCAAGAAAAAAAAAGGCCTAGAATTGGGAAAAAGGCTTTTGGATTTGACTAGAAGGAAGTCATGGGCAAGCTCAGAGGGAGCAAGGAGTCTATGTTACCCGAGTAGAATGTAGCACAGCCACCTAAGCACTAGGCAGTATGATCTGTGCAATGTCGTTTGCATAGGAAATCCAGACTCCAGTGAGTTTTCCCCCAAGTCCCGCCAGCTTGCCCATTAAAAAGTTCAAATGTGGCTCAGCTGAAAAGCAATCAGATCTGTTATTGACACTGTTTCATTCTGAATAGCACAGAGGACTAAAGGCTTTCTTTACTTAGTTCATTAGTTTGCTAACAAGCATTTTTCAAGCACCTACTGTGCATGGAGCACTGTCCCAGACACTGGGCTGTTGCCGTTGCTGCTCCTGCTATTGAATTTCTGAATACAGACTGTTGCCAGACATCCAATTTTCTGAGTGCTTGCTCTGACAGGGAACAATGACTAATGAACCAAACATCAGGGAGGGCCCTCTGATCTCCAGCACAGAACATGCCCATAAAGGCAGAGTCTAATTTGTTCAGCAAGCAGCTGCCAATTCTTCTGGGATCTTAATTACCTGGAGCAGTTTATATGGGTGAATCCCCTTGGGAGAGAAACCCTGAACCCTGTCTTTCTCACACCCTATCATACCCCAGGCCCTATAAATGGCTTTACCCCCCAA
The DNA here is from genome assembly GCA_004027655.1 of Graphiurus murinus. Taxonomy (NCBI): domain Eukaryota; kingdom Metazoa; phylum Chordata; class Mammalia; order Rodentia; family Gliridae; genus Graphiurus; species Graphiurus murinus. The sequence continues at coordinate 60,011 of PVLC010002125.1, read as the reverse complement.
CCACTGCATATGGGTATAAAGTCCAGGCCACAGCAGTTCACCAGACAGACATTCTGGGCACTGCCCACAGGCCTTCTTCATAGCCCTGCGCGCGCGTGTGCGCGCGCGCGCACACACACACACACACACACACACACACCTATACTTGCACACACAAACACAGGCACAGAGAGGTGTATTATAGCGGAAAACCTTGTTGGCTACAAGTTGGGAGATGGCTTTCACCCCAGCTCTGCCTCTGTTTCTCTGTGACCTTGGGCATTGTTTCCTCTCCTGGAAAATGAGGGGCTGGACTAGATGATCTCTGTAAGCCTTTCCAGTTCTAGGACTTAAAATCCTGCTCCACAAGCCACGAGAGAGCCGTGTAACAAGATCATATTTGGGGTTGGGGGTGAGGCAAGGTGGGACAGTGGCTGGCTCCAAAGCTCCAGCAGCTGCCATCAAGGAGAAGAAATCGCCAGATATAGTGGTGCATGCCTGTCATCTCAGTACTTGGGAGGCTGAGAGGGGAGGATTGCAGGTTCAAGGTCAGCCTCAGCAATGTAGTGAGACTCTCATCAACTTAGCAAGACTCTATGTTACAAAACAAAAAAGTAAAAAGAGGCATAATGCTCCTGGTTTCAATACCTAGTACAAAAAAAAAAAAAAAAAAAGAGAGAGAGACAGAAATCTTTGCCTCTGTGGGTGTCAGCCCTTCCCAAAGTTCCTTACTGCTCCTGAAATGATTCCCAAACCAGGCACTGTAGGCTCTTAGTCCATTCTGCCTCAACTCCCCCCTTATCATTCCTTTCATAACCCTCGTTCCAACTCTTGTTCCTTTTAACCAGCCCTGCAGCTCCCCCTGACTAGTTCCCTTTAGCCAGCTCTTCAGAGAGGCCAATGATTAAATGGTCTCAAGAGTCTCCCAAGTCTGTAAAATGTAAATAACAGCCCCTGCCCTGGCGGCCTTCACAGGCTTTCCAGAGGATCAAATAAGATAAAGTCTGTGAAAGTGCTTTGGAAATTGTCAAGTGCTATGCAAATGTAAGGGATTATTATTAATGATGGGTGGGGAAGCATCCACGTGATCTGAGGAGCAGAGCGCCAACCTGCCGGCCTCCTCACCATCTTAACTCCGTGTAGGTATCAGCACTGCCAGCCAGCCTGAGCCAGCGAACACATCAGTAGGGATTGTTATTTGATTAGCATGACCCCCCCCCACTGCTAGCAGAGTTCAGAGCCAGAGGGAAGACATTTTGATATGGAGAGAGAAAGGCCTAGAGTAGTGATTTTCTTGTGTGTGTGTGTGTGTGTGAGGGGGTGCTGGGATCAAACCTAGGGATGTTTTACCTCTGAGTTATATCCCAACCCTTTTTTTTTTAAATTTTGAAACAGGACTTGCTAAGTTACTGTGGGCTGGCCTCAAACCTGCAATCCTCCTGTCTCAGCCTCTCACATACACTGGCTCCTCTTTATTTATTTGGTACTAGATGTTGAACCCAGGGGCATTCTACACCCAAGATACACCCACAGCCCTTTTTATTTTGAAACAGAGTTTCTCAAAGTTGTTGAAGCTGTATCAGCCTCCCCCGCAGAATACTGTGTGTGTGGTAGGGGGAGGGTACTGGGGTTTGAACAGGGGCATTCTACCTCAGAACAACATCCTCAGCCCTGTTTTATTTTTTACTTTGAAACAAGGTCTTACTAAGTTGCAGAGGGCCCAAGTTGTTGGCCTTGAACCTTTGACCTTCCTGCCTCAGCCTCTCAGGTATTGGGATTATAGGTGTGCAATATCATGCCTGGCTGTGGTTATTGTTTTTTTTTTTTTTTTTTTTAATAGTAAACCCTTTCTTTCAGACAGAATCTCACAAGAAAAATCTCATTTTTTTTTTGGTACTGGGGATTGAACCCAGGACATTCTACCTCCAAGCTACACCCCCAGCCCTAATTTTTATTCTTTATTTTGAAACAATGTCTCACATAGTTACAGAGGGCCTCACTAAGTAGCTGAGGCTAGCCTTGAACCTGTGACCCTCCTGTCTCAGTCTCCCAAATACTGAAATTACAAGTGTGTGCTACCATGCCCGGCTAAAACCAATTTATAAAACAGACTAAAGCAGAACTACTCAGGTTGATGTTGTGGGAGGTGTACGGGTCTCTTCAGCTGGGCTCTCCACTTGCTTTCAAGATCACTCCAGTGGGTCCATAAGGCTCTAAAGGAGCATATCCACCAATTGGGATTGTGGAACAGAAGTTCTTGCCTAGTAGCTGGTACTCCTGGGCGCCCAGGTACAACCCCAGCCTGGTGCTGGAGGAGTTGAAAGACAGAGCACAGAGAAGAGAGACTAAAGAATGTTACAGAAAGGCAGATGGAGTTGGGTACAACACCTTTTGCCTACTCAACGGCTTTATCTAGGGTCCCAGGCCTGCATTTTCAGTCACTCTAGAATGGGGCTACAGCTTAGACAATCTACACTAGCGGCATATTAGAAATGTGGACCCAACGAAAGAAACAGTTAAAATAATGCTATATACATATATAAAATTATCAACACCAATCTCAATAACATGTACAGGGAGCAGAAGGGAGCAGGGTGAGATTCAAAGGGAAACACAACAAGTGCTGTGTGCATGCATGTTTCTATCACCTCATTATGATGTGTAATTAAAATGCACCAATCAAAATACATTAAAAAAAAAAAAAAGAAATGTGGACCCGGAGCCCAGCGCAGTGTTTCTCACCTGTAATACCAGTTCTTGGGATGCTGATACAGGAGGATCCAGGGTTTGAGGCCAACCTCAGCAACTTAGTGAAACTCTGTTTCAAAGTAAAAAATAAAAAGGGCTAGGGGTGTAGTTTAGAGGTAGAATTCTCTTGTGGTTAATCCCTAGTATAAAAAAGGGAAGGAGGGAGGGAAAGAGAGAGAAGAAAAAGAAAATGTGGCCCAAAAGAATGTGAGCAGTACCCCTGTTTTCTCACTTAGTTTTGGGAGGGATGCAGTTGCTCCTTAGGGTAAATCTGCTGAAACAGCACCTTCCAACCTGTGATCCCACCATACACGAGCATCCCTGGGATGGGGAGGAGGAAAAGGCCAAGAGGAACTGGCCAGGCATCTTTAGGTGGGCTCAGTGGCCAGGCCCAGAGACTGAGCAGAGGAGAATGGTGGAAGTGGTGGCCAAGGTAGCAGAGTGAGCATGGCAAGGAAAACTGCACACATTACAGGCAAGGGAGATTGGACCTGACCAGGATGGAAGACACAGGCCAAGGAGAGCTAAGGAGTTAGGAATGGGGAACCTGCAAACAGCTTTCTTGTGGAGTGCTTGCACCGTTTTCTCATCCTCCCCAACCAAACAGGCTCAGCAACAGGGCACATCTGACTGACTAGGCAGAAACTGATCAGATATTGCAGGGGCAAGTTGGAGGCCCCAAGAGGGATAGGGGTATGCCCAAGACTTTCACAAAGCCAAGGGATAGGTGGGAGCTGACTCCAGGAGGCAAATGCAACAGTGTCAAAGTTTTTGTTAAAATCCCCGAAACCAGGAATATATAATAATCATTGAAAAAATCACCTTAGAGTAAATGACGTTGGCATCTTAGAAACATCCGATGTTGCTGTTCGTATATTATTAAAGCCATTTACAAAAGCCCATAATCTTCCTCTAGGAGATTCTTATTCCACATGTGTCTTCCCCTGATTCCTTTTCCACATGTGGTAGACTAAAACTACTTCTCAAATTACCCTGAGGTAGCTGTTGTGGAGACATGTTTGCTGTGCCAGGGCTGAGCAGGAAATGGGTAACCCAGAGAGGAGGATCAGCAGCAAAAGCCATTTGTGCTCGAAGGAAACGAGAACATTTGGAATTCTGGTGTGCTTAGGCGGAGGGGAAGAGGTTACGTAGGCCCAGACAGTCTTTGTCCCCACTCTTCTGGAAGGAGCAGTGGGACCATCTTGGAAAATGTGCTGGATGAGAGAATCACTTGGCGAGGGGTTACTTCCCCTGTGTAAGCTATGTGAGCACACACATCAGGAAGGAGGTGGAGAGAGGCTCCTGAGGGGCCCAGGAGGGAACAGAACTCAAGGAAGAAAGAAGAGCAAATGAGCCAAAAATAGCTTTGCAGCAGACCCTTTGGAAGGACTGTAACCCTTGCTCTGTAAGTGGCCAGAGTTTCTCCCTTCAATCAAGAATGCTTTTCCAGCCGGGCGTGGTGGCGCACGCTTGTAATCCCAGCATTCGGGAGGCTGAGACCGGAGGATCCGGGTTCACGGCCAGCCTCAGCTACCTAGTGAGGGACTCCGAAACTTAGTGAGACTCGGTCTCAAAATAAAGAATAAAAAATAGGGCTGGGGGTATAGCTCGGAGGTAGAATGCCCCTGAGTTCAATCTCTAGTACCGCAAAAAAAAAAAAAAAAAAAAAAAAAAAAACAAGAATGCTTTTCCTATTGCAAGTAATTACCTCACTCTTGTATTCTCAGATATTTAAAAAGTCAACTGAGTCAGATATGCACAAGGGATGACTTCCAATTTCTTTCCTTCATCTTTAAGTGCCTACCTATCTGGCCAGGGGTGAGGGACCAGAGGCCTAGGTAGAATTCAACTACCCACTTCACAGGCTAAATTGGGAACTTCACCTAGCTGGTATTTTCCCAGTTCCTTCTGCTAGGATCAATCATGGTGAGTGATGGCCTTACACACAGATGGTGAAGGTGGCTACCTGCATGGTATGGTTTGAGAGGATAAAGGTTGGAGGGACCATGCCCCAAAACCTCCACTGAGCTTACAACTCTCCCTTTGCGTACTCCTTTTGAAGGTTCAGGCTTAAATAGAAATGGACCTTGGGTTGAGGGGAGTACATTCAGCTGTTTACACACTACCTGGTGTCATTGTGTCACAATAACACTAGCAAAAAGCAATGCCTGGGGGGCCATGGTCAAAAGGCCAAGAGATCAGGGAATTCTGCACCATGAACTATCACCCCATAGTTGAGAGCCCCGAGCAGCTGAGGGTTGTTTGAGGGAGCTCATGGTAGAAGGAAGAACAGGGAAGAAGGGAGACAAGAGGGAAGAGAGAGTGTCAAAAACAAATCCTAAACCAGGCACGGTGGGTGGCACATGCTGTAATCCCAATAGTTGGGAGGCTGACACAGGAAGACTGGAGATTGGAGGCTGGCCTCAGCAATTTAGCGAGACCCTGTTTCAAAATAAAAAACAATAAAGGGGCATGGGGTGTATCTCAATGGTAGAATGCCTCTGGGTTCAACCCTTAGCACCCCAAAATAACAATAACCACAACATACAAACAAACCTCACAACCAATCCTACCCCTCTGTTTTCTATGGGATGGTTCTGATTTAGCAACTAGGTTTGCAATGAGAGATACAATCTCCTCTTCAAACTGGGGCATTTCTCCAGAATGCATACTCATTTCTTCCCATGTAAGGCAGGGACCATGTTCTGATGAGGAGGGACCAGATTTGGTGCCTGGCTGGCATTCCCATTCCCATTCCCTACCGGCCCACCCCTTGCTTCCGGAGGAGAGGAGAGGTGAAAATAGTCGTTAGGAGACAAAGAGTATGAAAATATCACACACAAAGAGCTGTGCCTGGAGCTCTGGGCTTTCTCTGGTCTGTCTCTGTCAATGCCACACATAGCTCTCAACAGAGTGGGTACTTCCCAAGACACTGAGACAGGTTAGAAGCTGTCAAGAGGGATGAGAGTCCTAAAGATGAGTGTTGCTGCTCAGCTTCGATTCTCAACTGGAGTCTAATGAAGTTGCCAAGGGAGTCAGTGTGGAAGCCTCACAGCAGGGGAAGGGACACAGTCCCAGGCTCAGCAGAGAGCCCACAGCCATGATATGCAAGGCAAGTAAAAATACAAAAATCAATGCATAAAGACAGCAAGAACCAAGATTAGAGAAAGCCCAAATGAGTGAGCTGGTTGGTCTCTGTGGGCTGCAGGGAACGAAGGAACCCCACTCACCCAGCTGGCCATCAGTGCCAGCCTTGGCAACACGGCATTGGCTTCTAGCCTGCTGTGGCTGGCTCAAGGGTCTAGGGTCTGTCCCCTTGACTCCTAATTGTCAGGAAAAAAAACACACACACACACACAATCCCTGCTACGCTTCTTTCACCTACTGCTTGGCAGGTGGTAGGGTATACCTGGCCAGTTTTGCAGATTTTTTTTTTGTTAAGCGTGTGCTGAGCCAGAGAGGAGAGAGGGAGGAAGGGAGGAACGGCCAGGATGCAGGCCTCCTTAGGTACCATAGACTCCCAATGAATGCACCACTGACTGCGAAAGGTAGCAGTGCCGCCTCTTCCAATTCTAGCACTTCTGGGAGTCATTTCTCAGCTCACACTTCCCTCCTGTGACAGATACATAAATCTTTGGTTGAAGAGGCTGCTGTGCCCCTTCCTGTCTCAGACGCGATTTTCCTCAGATGAATTGCACCACCTCCTGCAGACTGACGCAGGTCAGCCAATCAGACCAGGCATAGCAATACAGCCATGGGGCTGTGATAACGAGTGATTTCCTGGGAACTCCTTGGCTCCATCTCTCCAAGTCAAAGTAGGTCCCTGTGAGCAGGCTCCTTAGACCTTCCTGGACAAATCTATGGTGTAAACAACTATATGACACATTCCAAAGACACACAGAAATGACTTCTGTGTGCTAGAAAATCAACTCCCAAGTGTTTCTGGGTGGCTTTTACACTTTGCAAAATATCCATAGCAATGCTTGGTCTCAGTTTGGCTTCTCTTTACATCTAGTTCCTCCTCCTAGTTTCTGTATACTTCAGGGATGCAAACTCATTTGCCTATCAGCCCAAATAAGTAGGAAGGCAGAACTACTAAAAAAAATAGACTCAGAGTGTATTTTCCAAGCCAGCTGTACATGATTTCCTCCCACATTGACCACTTATTTTGGATTATCTGTACTACCTATCCTATATTACCCCAGCCACATGAAATTCAATCATATTTGGATTTGGAATCCATGTGAGAGTAACTTATTTTTGCAAGATCCTTCTTTATTTGTGCTCTGCTTAGACTGGTTTCAAAACGACCTTGCATACCTGGGTTTCCAGAAAGTAGCTAGAAGGGGGGAGGAGGAGGCTGTGATTTTTGTTATTGCTACAAATACTCCACAAAATGTATAATGAATATAGGGATAATCCAAATGTGCCTCTCTGGGGATATAAGAACGGGACCACATGGGTAGGCAGCTAAAAGGCAGAGGTTAGAATGAATCACTAGTGAATGATTTAGAATTACTAAGGAACGATCATAATCTTGGATGCTCTAAATAGGAAAGAAGCATGTAGAAACTATGAGGTCATCTTCCTTCTCCATTCCATGGTCACCAGCCACTTAATGAAACCCTACACAGCTCCAGTTTCCTGCAGGACAGCTAGCTGAGAGGGTTAGGGTAGGAGACTGGGTCCTTTGAGGTCTGGTTACTTTTGCTCCTTTCCCAACCTGCTATCTTGCAAGTGTGTGTCACTGAACAGACGTGGGACTGGGCTGGCTGGCTAAAGGTGAAGGTGTTCATGCTACAATCTCAGCTTTTAAAGACTTCAAAATGAAATCTCTGGTGGTGAATATCTAAAGGGTGGAGAAATAAAACATGGTTCAAAGTTCTCTTTTTAGAAAAAATAGATTTAACTGATTTGTGAAAGACGACTGACAATGGATGTAACTACATTTTAAGCATATTAAGCTGGTGTATGGTAGAGCTGGAAGAATCTAGAACTGGGAGGAACCATCTGGGAGAGCACAGGTTGGCAACCACTGGAATATAGGACCAGAGGACACTGTGGTATTTCATTTCTTGGAGGTGTTTGAAGATCAGTCATCCCTGCTTGAACCTGTGCTAAAGACAGTTCAAGGGACCAGACCCCATAGGATAATACACACAAGGATACTGAGTACAACCTAGCTAGAAGGCAGGAGACCAGCCCCATGACCTTCATCATCTGGTTGCTTCCCCTCCATTGTTCCCCCTCATAATCTGCAAGGGGAGACCCCCAAGAGGAAGCAGGATTAGGAATCATGTTTTGTATCGCAGAGCAATGGAAGAAGGAAGCAGACCAAACTTATTTACACAGATACCATCACACACTCCCAGCAGAGGTGGGAAGCCTCATACACAGTTTGATTTTGTGCCTATTTTTCACCAAATCTCATTCCAGTCTATCTGGGAATTGGTTCGGGTCCATGTGAAACTGCCGCAGTGACCTATTTCCTGTCCTTTTTCTGTGGCTTTGTGTGTTCAGAGAAAGAGTGTAACCTCTTGCCTTGCTTTCTAGAAATACCTCCTTATATTTGAGTTGAAAATGCCCCCGAACAAAGCTGAGAAGAAATCAATGGAGACCAATGGGCAACAGACCCACTCTCTAGCACCTATTTCCCCATGTCTGCTAGAGTGAGACAGTGCACTCCACCAAGGGGAAGACCTGCTGCTAATCTGGAGTGCTGAGTGTCATGGGGCAGAGCAGGACACCAGGGATATAAAAATAGAAGATTGTTCTTACACTCAGAATAAGGCCGTCGGAGGCAGACTTCAAGCTAGGCGCATACGGAAGAGACAGCCTCAAAGTGTACTGTATGGCTCTTGCTGTTTATCTGGCTTTTCTTGCCCCAACCTTGCTAACACACAGTATAATGGCATCTCTCTGACTCCAGTTATTTGTCTACCATTTTCAAGATATTTTCCCTAAATTAACTTTAAGCAGATTCACCTTAAAAATGCCTCATCCTTAGAAATAATATTTTGAAATCATAGGGTGTATGTGTTAGCTGCATTTTCCCCTAATACATGTTAAATAAACAAATAGCTACAAAAATAGAAAAACAAAGTTAGTCCAAATACCACCTAAAATCATTTTGCACACCACCAGCATATGTTTACCACACTTGTAGAAACAGTGCTCTCTGTATAGTGCATGCAGATGGTTCCCACCACCAACAAGCAGGCCTTTATTTTCTTCTCCAATGTAAAGCCAGCAGGGCTTTAGACTGCCCCAAATGGCTGGGATACCGTCCTGAGCCTGGCTCCCTCCCTCCTTCCTCTCAGGGCGAAGGCCCTGGCCATTATTATTTTTCTCCTTTCAGGTGACAGACCCAGCAAAAGCTGGAGTTTGCAGCAGAACACAGGGCCCTTATTCTCAGTCAAGTGTTCCTTCCCTCAAGCTATTTCCCCTGCCCAGAATTCCACAGTAGACTTCACTTCACTATGCCAGTGCCCTCTGTGGAGTGGACTTCCTCTGACTGGGCTCCAGGGGCTGCATCGGCTGGAGTGCCCCAAGCCCACATCAGTAGCTTGCCTGTCTGCCCAGTGCTCATGCAGGTCCCACGAGAGGCACAAAGCATGTGGTACCCCTAGCTGAGAACACTGTCTTCCCAGGTGGCCAGCTACACCCCTCCCCTGAATCTGCTTCCCAGGTGGTGGTCAAGAGACAAAGGAGGTCTCTGCATCAGGAACAGGAGAGGAGGGGCCATCTCTTCTTGCAGGCAAGAAAGATGTGACTGATGTGATCTGGACTAAATAGATGAACTATGTAATAATCAGGGCTGATCAACAGGGGAACTGGCTTGTGCTAGATGCCTTTAAGCCCGGTCAGCCTGTCCACCTGCCCAGGAAGCTTTAGAAGAGACTCATGTTTGGCTGCAGAGTTAAGGTCCTTTCGCAGCTTACAACTTTGTTGTTGTTGTTAAACAATAATTACCCCTTCCCTATCCCTGCCTCGACCCCCATAATCTAACCTAAGAGCTCTCAGGGTCTCAGGATTCAAAGCCCTTGGAGGAACCTGACTGCTCTAAGGGAGACTGGGGGCTCTGCCAACCCAGCTCTGGGGGCTCCCAGTGCCCCTAATATGCATCACCCATGTGGTGACACCTTTTAATTTAGTGGAGTCCAGTTTGAAAACCCTCTGGTGAAGAAAAGCAGGTCAATTAAGGAGTGAAACCCTACAAACTTTAAAGATACATATAAGTTCTTCTCTGTGACCTTATTTGATTTGAGGTATAACCTCTAATTTATGAAACTAGTGGCACAATAAACCCTCTTTCTTCTTGTCCTCTTCCAAACTTTCTCCTTCTCTCCGTCAAACTTGCCTCTGTCTTAGCCACTCCTCTCTTCCCCCCAAATTCTCCTCTTTTTTTCCTCCCCTTCCCATAGTCCCTAAGGTGTCCAGGAGGACTCTATCAGGAAGCACTCTTTGAAAACCATTGTCCCGTGGAAATACTAAAATCCCTCTCAATCTTAGAGATCTATAGTTGACTAAGAGTAACTAAGTGGCCAGAAACCAGTCAAGAAATTATCGGTGAATAAATGAATTGAAGCTGGCAGTGGTGGCACACATTTGTAATCCCAGAATTTGGGAGGCTGAGACTGGAGGATTCGGGTTCGCAGCCAGCCTCAGCTGCTTAGTGAGGCCCTCTGCAACTTAGTGAGACCCTGTTTCAAAATAAAAAATAAAAAAAAAATAGGGCTGGGGCTGTAGCTCGGAGGTAGAATGTCCCCAGGTTCCATCCCCATTACCACACTAAATAAATAAATAAATAAATAATAAATTGAGGGGGGGTAGCAGCGAGGGCTCAGGCTGTGTGGTAGTTAAGGGTGCTAGGACTATGGGCAGGTGTCTGTCTGAACAGGGGAAGGGAGTTTCGGTTTTTATTCACTGTTTCCACTGTAGTTTCACTCGCTGTGGAGACTCTGGTGGGAACAAGGTTGGAAGAGGGCATTGTAGATGATCTGCCATATCAGGAGCCCTGAGATATCATGTCTGTCCTGGCAAGGAGCTCCCTGGTTAGTAAATAAGACCCAGGGAGGGATGACCAATGTTGAAGGAATCTGAGTGCAGTGGCAGGTACCAAACCCCAACAGTTGGTAAGTGGACTGAGTTTTGGTGGTTTATCTGCACATTATTAGGGGGGAGAGGAGCCATATATACAGGCCTTCAGATTCTCAAAAGTATCTGCATTGGGTCATGCGCAGTGGATCTGGTGTAACAAGAAAGGAGGTTTCAAGAAAGGAGGTAAGTCTAGTCCCTCTTCTTAGGCTCTCTTTTAAATCTGGATGCAAACATCTGAAAATCCTTCCCTTCCTGTTTAAGTGAGAATTTTGCAAAGACACACATGAAGAACTCACGAAATGCAGCCTGGGTTCAACACCAGTTTGGGACTGATGGGGTTACTTGGAGACACTTGGTTGAGGGGTTCATTTGCAACTGCATGTTAATGAGACCACCAAACACCCTAACTCTCCTTACTAACATGTTCCAAGCCCATCATCCTTGAGTTTTGGAAATCAAAACTAATATTCTATTTGACCTGGACCCCTCGTTTGGGGTCATGATTCTTACACATTTATCACAGTCTCATTCTTTTCTTTCTTTCTTTTTTTTTTTTTGTCTTGTGTGAGCCTCCTCCGCCCCCATAACACCATTCTGACATTCAGGTGTTCAGCAATTGATTCAATTTCTGTGTATCTCATCCCCATACCTGGAGATTTTAGAGGTATAGCATACCTGAATATCTGATTTGGAAGAGAGATACCCTAGAGACTATCTTGTTTCTCCCTCTCAAATGGAACTAGGGATTGAACCCAGAGGTGCTCTACCACTTAGCTACACCCAGGCGCCCCCCTTTATGAAACAGGGTCTCGCTAATCCTCCTATCTCAGCCTCCCAAGTACTAGGATTATAGGTGGGTGTCACCGTGCCCGGCCCCTCCCCCACTATGTAAGGAGGGAAAGCTGCCCACAGAAGGGCAGGAAGTTACTTACTCAAGCTCAAGCATCAGATTGGTGGCAAAGTCTGGACTTGAACTCAGATCTTCTGGATCCAAATCTGACCCACTCTCTACCACTTCGAGCTGTAATTCCTCCAGGAACTGTGTCTCCTCCCCGGGCTCTGGGTCCTCCCCGAGCTGGGACTCCTCAATGAGCTGGGGCTCCTCCAGTCTTTCCACCTTCATCTCACCGTGGCACGGGGGAACTGTGCCTGCTTGGGATTCGTTTCTTTCTCTCTCTCTCTCTCTCTCTCTCTCTCTCTCTCTCTCTCTCTCTCCTCGTAGGCTGCTGGGCTAGGGCAGGAGCAATTGGAAACTCTTTCCCAGGCTCCAAAGAAAAAGTGGTGAGGGAGCCTCCGGGCCAGCCTGGGAAGGAAGTTCCTGGCCCTAAGTGCCTTGGGGGCTCCCAGGCTCAAAGTGAAGGCTGGAGCTCCTGGGGCGAGAGTTACCCTGGGGATCTTTTGCAGAGCCTGGGCCAGCTTCCTAAACTAACTCCCAGACTGAAGGGGAGGGCCGGATCCTCAGGGGGAGCCCAGACAGCAGCTCTGCCAGCCAGCCCCTGTGGTTGGAACTTTCAAAAAGACCAATGTTTCAGCAACTGATTTCTTTTCCAACCCGTACAGCAGGCCTTTCTGTCCCCCCTCGCATGACTGTGGCTGTGGCATGCAGCCCTAGCCTGAGCAGAAGCAGGATTCCAGGGCTGGAGCTCCGTAACACCCAAACCACTGGTCAATTCCATTAAATAAAACCAAATAAAAAAACACCGTTTTTGGCATCAGATGGGCCTGAAGCTGGTCTCCTGGCATGGAGATGTTGTGTACCTACTGGGATGGGATATGCACAGCCGTCTAGAGACCAGAAGATCTGAGACCATTGGACCTGAGAATCAGGAGACATAGTTTCCTTTTCCAGATGCTCGCTAATTGGCTGTTCAGTTTGGGGGAGGCTTCATTCTACTCTGGACTTCAGTTTCCTCGTCTTTAGTAGGAGGGGGTCAGAACAGATGACTGAGAAGTTCTCACTTATGAGAACTCTATGTCACTGCCTAAGGTGCATATAGTGGTAGAAGGTGGCCTTTGCCAGGCTTTTTTTGGGGGGGTATTGAGGATTGAACTCAAGAGTGTTCCACAACTGAGTTACACTCCCAGTTCTTTTTATTTTTTTTAATTTTGAAACAGGGTCTCATTAACTTGCTTAGGGTCTAAGTTGCTGAGGCTGGTCTCGAACCTGAGATCCTCCTATCTCAGCCTCCCGAGTACTGGGACTATAGGCATGCACCACAAAGCTCAGGTCTTGAAGACACCTTCCTCAGATCCACAGCCCTCTGAACTCCTTCCCTATCTTCTAGCAAAGCCAATAGAGCACCCTCATGTAGGTTTTGGTCTTTGGCGAAAACATGAAATTTTCCACCAGCTCATCCCTCTCCCTAGCAGGAGGGAAACAAGTGTTCTTGGCCATTTATCCCTTAATGTGAATGAAGAAGATCCAGACACAAGCCTTGACAGGGAGATTGGGTTTCAGGTGCCGGCTGGCTCTGGACAGGAGAGGGCACATGATTGACGGCAGAAGGTCTGAGGTAAGACAAGGCTTTAGGGAGAGAGGGGAGCAAGGCAAGCCAGATAAGGTTAGTTCTAGTACCCCATATGATTTGCATAATGATAATAAAGGGATACTGCATGCTTCTAGGAGTGTCCTTTCACTTAGCTTTCCCAGCCACACTGCTATTTCTAGATGAGGAAGCAGGTACAGAGAGACTGTCAACTTGCCAAGGTCACAGTCTATCAATGGCTGTCCATTAATTCAAAGCCCCTGTGCTTCATGAGTACACAGTAGCTAATGCCTTTGGAGCCACTTTGTGCCCCCTCTCAAGGGCCGTGTGAGGGCAGAGAAGCCTACTCCAGTTTCCCACAAGGGCTAGAACCCTTCACCCCTCTGATGGAGGGACAAGGAAACTCAGAGTGGGGCCCTACCTCCCTACAATCCTGGCTCCCCAGGACCAGGGTCTTGCTCAACAGCACGGATACACCTTGAAGCTAAAAGTAGAAGAGATAAGCAAAGCCTTCCACATTTATTTTATTTATTTATTTTGCGGTACTGGGGATTGAACTCAGGGGCATTCTACCTCCGAGCTACACCCCCAGCCCTATTTTTTATTCTTTATTTTGAAACAGGGTCTCACTAAGTTGCAGAGGGCCTCACTAGGTAGCTGAGGCTGACCGCGAACCCGGATCCTCCGGTCTCAGACTCCCGAATGCTGGGATTACAAGCATGCGCCACCATGCCTGGCTAGCCTTCCACATTTAAAGAGGAGATGGAGGACACAGATATTTGGGGACATGATCATTTCTGGGGGTCCATTTCAAATGTAAGTTTTGGCACATTAGTTCTCTACTCTCCTCACTGACCTCCTGTTCACCTGGCAGGTGATGAGCCCATCAAAATGTCCCTGATCTGGAGTTTCAGTTGAAAACCCATTTATAGCCCTTAGAGAACCACACTGCCTAAATCAAGGCTGCCTGATCTTGGCAGGAAGAAAATTTCCTTGGGGGTCTGCTCCTATCTGACAGGACTTCGTGGGCTAGAAGAGTTTCAAAATCCACATCTGAGGGCATCAGTGGTGACTGGGGACATTTTGCCTTTTCTTTTTAAAATAATTTTATTGGGGCATTATAATTATACAACATAATGAGAGTCAAAGTGATGGTATATTTTCCTCTGCATCCCACCCTGTGTCCTCTCCTCTGTCCCTGTACATGTTAGTGAGATTTGTAGTGATACTTTCATATATGTACATAACATTATTTGATTTTTTTCCTTTCCCAATCTCCTTTTTTCCCCTCCCTCCCAATCCCCTTCCACTAATACTACTGGTCTCTATCCTCATTTATCTGAAGTTCCTTTTCTTTCCTATTTTCTTTTTAGCTTTCACATGTGAGAGAAAACATACAACCCTTGACTTTCTGAGATTTCTTCTTTATGACTGAGTAAAATTCCATTGTGTACATATACCACATTTTCTTTATCCATTCATCTGTTGACTGACACTAAGTTGTTTCTATAATCTAGCTATTGTGAATTGTGCCACTATAAACATGGGTATGCATGTATCACTATAGTACTGTAACTTTAATTCTTTTGGAAAGCCTTAGTATCATTTGCTCTCCTTCCTTCCCTCCTTCCTTTATTCCTTCCCTCCCTCCCTCCCTCCTCTCCCCCTCTCTGGTACTGGGGATAGAACCCAGGGTCATTCTACTTCCGAGTTATACCCACAGCCCCATTTTATTCTTTATTTTGAATCAGGGTGTCACTAAATTGTGGAGAGCCTCACTAAGTTGCTGAGGCTGGCCACGAATCTGCATCCTCCTGTCTCAGCCTACCAAGTACTGGGATTACAGGCATGTGCCATCATGCTCTGCTCAATAAGGCTCTTTTGATGACTATAAAATTTTGTATCCAGTGTGGTGGTGCATGCCTATAATTCTAGTATTTGGGAGGCTGAAAGAAGAGGATTATAGGTTTGAGGCCAATGTGTGGTAAATTAGCAAGACCCTGGTTCCGCCTCCCCCCCACCCTGTGGTACTAGGGATTGAACCCAGGGACATTCTGTCTCTGAGCTATACTCCCAGCCCTATTTTATTTTTTATTTTGAAACAGAGTCTCACTAAGTTGCAGAGGGTCTCGCTAAGTTGCTTAGGCTGGCAGTGAACCTGTGCTCCTCCTGTCTCAGCTTCCTAAGCACTGGGATTACAGGCATGTACCACCATGCTTAGATTAGTTTTGCCTTTTCTTGCTATTGATTTTGGGTAAGAATAACTCATAGTGAGGCACGTGCAGTGTCTGAGGTCCCAATGAAGTGAATTGACCTGTGTTCTCCCAGCTTCTTATACTTTTCCTTCACCATAATCAGTTGTAATGATATTGTTATTTGTGTAATTATTATTTGATATCTGTCTACACTCCCTGTCTCTAATCTTTTTTTGTGTGCATGAAGGAGAAATTCTCCTCCCCACAAGTATCTGTGGTAGACAGTCTGACTATACTGTCCCCAGCATATGGGCGCTGCCCAAAGTTGTTAGAGTAGGGGGATGGGGTGCTCCACTGAGACTGATTTAGCTAGGAGACAAGAAGGCCTATGAATGCTTAGCCATTTCCCCTACACTATGCAATCAAAGAGTGTATGCTATCTTTAATGACTTGTCTCCAATGGAAATCACACTGACATTTTTATTATGAGAGTATTTTCATGAAAACACTTTAATCTTTCACACATGCACTTGCTTTTTTCCTTATAAGTACTTGCTCCTGACCCTTTTGCTTTCCCCAACTGTCAGTCCCCTTCTGTCCATGGTCCTTATAAAACCAGTTCTCTCCACTCTTTTTCCTGGTTCTTTATTGCTGTCACTACCTTTCCCATATTTTAAAATTACATATAACATCCCTTGGTAATTTTGTCCAGCTTCTCTGAATGCTTATAGTCAGGAAGTTCTTTCTGCTATCTAATCTCAGTTCTTCATGCTACAGTGTATGCCTGTTTCCTCTTGCTCTGTTCCTAGTGTGGCCAGGAAACAGCTAATTACCATCTTTGAGTTGTGACTTTTCTTATAATTGAAAAAGGTTCAAGTCAGGCGTGGTGGCACATGCCTGTAATCCCAGTACTTGGGAAGCTGAGACAGGAGGGTTATATGTTCAAGACCAGCCCTCAGTAACATAGAGAGGTTCACAGCAACCTAGCAAGACCCTGTTTCAGAAATAAAGAACAGCTGGGCATGGTGGCACACACCTGTAATCCCAGTACTTGGGATGCTGAGACGAGAGGATTGCAGGTTTGAAGCCAGCCACAGCAACTTAGTGAGGCTCTCAGCAACCTAGCAAGACCTTGTTTCCAAATAAGAAATAAAATCGGGCTGGGGGTGTAGAATGACTCTGGATTCAATCCCCAGTAACACACACACACACACACACACACACACACACACACACACACACACATACAAGAAAGAATAAAATAAAATAAAAAGGGCTGGGGGTGTAACTTGGAGGTAGAGTCCCTCTGGGTTCAGTCTCCAGTAACACAAAAAGGAAAAAAGAAGAAAGAAGGTTCAAGATGAGCCTCAGGAACTTAGTGAGATTTTCAGCAACCTAGTGAGATCCTCTTTCAAAACAAAAATAAAAAATGGGTTGGGGGTGTAACTCAGAGGCAGAATGCCCCCGGGCTCAATTCCCAGTACCAGAAAAAAGAAAACATAGAAAATCAGTTTCTCTCCTCTCTTCTTCTTTCCCCCTTCTACCTCTCCATGCTGCCCTTGCCCTTAAACTTCCCTTAGATCAATAATCTTGGTTCATTTAGCTTTGCCGGACAGGCCCCACAAGTCCCAGTTCTACCTCCTGTTGCCTAAACAAGTCCCTTTCTTCTTATCCTGACCCTTTGCAATCAGATTCCCTTGGATTCCACTGAACTCTGGGCTATCACCTGCCTGGCCATAGTGGTGGTGGGGCTTCTCTCTAATGACAGCTCCTCAGGCTCCTTGATCAATTTCTTTGCCCTTCTCAGTGGGGAGCCTCCCTTCCCTCCGCATTCAAGCTATTTTTCAGCTTGGCCAAACATCTGACATTGGCAGCCCAGAGAATTTTACACCTTGGGCCCCAGAAAGGAGTGCAGCCTGAAGCCCTGTGCCCCACTGCCTCTGTACAATGAGATACATTCATAGTTCAGAAGGAAGCCTGCGAACGAATGGGAAAGAAAACCCAGCTAACCTCCCCTTCGTTTTTTCTGTACAGTAAATAATTTACACAAAACAAACTTTCCTCCCCACAGGCTATCCCTGCTTTATCACTGGTCCCCAGGGACAGCCTTTACACATTTTCATATTGTCATGGACTATTTTTAACATAGGATGACATTAAATACTATTTGTCCCATGGGCTTCAAACTTATCTCTTTCCCTTGTCAGAATATTATTAGTTGTCTCCCTTTGGGCCTGCTGTCTACTCATGGTCTAAAGATATTCCTAGGGGTGTGAGAGCTACCTATGTGGCATGACTTGAAGGACCCTTTAGTCGTCTGTCTGAAAATATCTCCTTTGGCCCATGTCTGATTATTAGAATTTCAGCATTAGAGATTCATTTCTTGAGCTCAGCTATCACTTCCTCAGGAAACCTCTTTGTTAGACTCTTTGACAGAGTCTATTCCTTTTCCTTCTTTGCACTTACTTAGTTTATCATTATATATATGCATTAGTGTGACTATTTTGTTTAACATCTGTCATGCCAACTCCACTGACTATATTTCTTGACAGCCAAGACAATATATTCTGTGTGTTTCCTACTGTATTCCTGGTGCCTAACACCGAGCCTGGCACATGGAAGGTATATAATAAATATTTGTTGTTGATCGAATCTATTCATTCATTTGAATGTGAATACTCCAGACTACTTTTAAGAAAAGACTGTGGGCTAGCCAAGCTCGGTGGTGCACGCCTGTAATCCCAGTACTCAGGAGACTGAGACAGGAGGATCACTGATTTGAGGCCAGTGTACGGTAACTTAGCAAGATCCTGTCTCAAAATAAAAAATAAAAACAGAACCAGGCATAGTGGCACATGCCTATAATCCCAGTACTTGGGAGGCTGAAACAGGAAGATCACAGGTTAAAGGCCAACCTCAGCAATCTAATGAGGCTCTCAGAAAAGTTGTGAGACTGTTTCCAAATAATAAAAATAAAAT
The DNA here is from genome assembly GCA_004027655.1 of Graphiurus murinus. NCBI lineage: Eukaryota > Metazoa > Chordata > Mammalia > Rodentia > Gliridae > Graphiurus > Graphiurus murinus. The sequence goes on along the minus strand of PVLC010002125.1, from coordinate 41,524 downwards.
AAAAAAATAAAAATAAAATAAAATAGGGCTGGAGGTGTAGCTCGGAGATACAATGCCCCTGGATTCAATTCTCAGAACAATAAAACATTAAAAAAAATGGATGGTGGGGAGCTGGGCGTGGTGGCGCACGCTTGTAATCCTAGCATTGGGGAGGCTGAGACCGGAGGATCCGGGTTCGCGGCCAGCCTCAGCTACCTAGTGAGGCACTCCGCAACTTAGTGAGACTCGGTTTCAAAATAAAGAATAAAAAATAGGGCTGGGGGTATAGCTCGGAGGTAGAATGCCCCTGAGTTCAATCCCTAGTACCGCAAAACAAAACAAAACAAAAAAAAATGGATGGTGGGAGCCGGGCGTGGTGGCGCACGCTTGTAATCCCAGCATTCGGGAGGCTGAGACCGGAGGATCCGGGTTCGCGGCCAGCCTCAGCTACCTAGTGAGGCAACTCCGCAACTTAGTGAGACCCGGTTTCAAAATAAAGAATAAAAAATAGGGCTGGGGGTGTAGCTCGGAGGTAGAACGCCCCCGAGTTCAACCCCCAGTACCGCAAAAAAAAAAAAAAAAAAAAAAAAGGATGGTGGGTACAGCTCAGAGATGGACCACCCATGGGAGAGAGAGAGAGATTGATGGTGGACTCAAGTGTCCAAGACCAAGACACTAACTGGGGGAGAAGGCACTGCACATGCCTCACTGTGAGTGATTTTGGGAGGGGGATACTGGAGATTGAACCCAGTGGCATTCTACCTCCTCACTATACCCCCAGCTCTATTTTATTTTTTATTTGGAAATGGGGTCTCACTAAATTGCAGATGCCCTCACTAAGTTGCTGAGGCTGACCTCAAATCTGCGATCCTCCTGTCTCAGACTCCCAAGTACTTGGATTACTGTTATGCACCACCACATCCAGCTGAGTGAGTCTTACCCAAAATCAGTAGCAAGAAACGGCAAATGAAAGTTGAGGGCACGGTGGTGCACAACTGTAATCCCAGTACTGGGGAGGCTCAGATAGGAGGATTGTAGGTTCAAGGACAGCCTTAGAAATTAGTGAGACTCTCATCAACCTAGAAAGACCCTGTTTCAAAATAAAAATTTAAAAATACGGCTGGGGGGTGTAACTTGGTGGTAGAAGGCCCCTGGTTCAATCCCTAGTAACCCCCACCCACACAAAGCAAATGATACTGAGGCTTGCTACCCCAGCATTACCTTCTTCCTTGCCAGCCAGAGGCTTTCCACTTTTTTTTTTTTTTGCGGTACTAGGGATTGAACTCAGGGGCGTTCTACCTCTGAGCTATACCCCCAGCCCTATTTTTTATTCTTTATTTTGAAACCGGGTCTCACTAAGTTGTGGAGTGCCTCACTAGGTAGCTGAGGCTGGCCACAAACACGGATCCTCCAGTCTCAGCCTCCCAAATGCTGGGATTACAAGCATGCACCACCACACCTGGCTGGCTTTCCACTTTTCTAAGCCCTACCTGGGACCTTCATTCATAGGGTATCTGGGGAAGAAGGGTTTGACCTAGGTGCAAACAAGGCTAAAATGACACCCTGTAGGGCCACCAGCACCTTTTACCTAGAGACATTCAGGGCGACTGTTATCCATATTCTTGTGGCAGCATCTTGACACTGGCCTGCTTCTGTTACCCACCTCAGAAGGGGCCCTATGGAGACGCATAGTTATGAAGCTGTAACTTCCAGGGTCTTCTGGCACCCTCCCTCAACTATACCCCCAAGCTCACCCCTCGTGGCTCCTAGGAGCTTTCTCCAGGCACTAGGGAGAGGTGCTGTTCTCTTTCCAAGCCCTGAGGGCTCCCTGTTTGCGCAGCTAGCCCAGGTTTCCCAGAAGAGGGGACTAGGGTCCAGCTGGTCAGAGGGGATGAGAAGGGAGAGGACCAGAGTGAGTCTCTCTTGTTTCTGAGGCTTAGTACCTCTGGGTTCCAGCCCAGGAAGAATCAGAAGTGTCCCCATTCCAGGCCAGCCCCTTCCTACCAGGAATCCTGCTGGACTGGCAAGGTTATTCCCCCCTCTCCCAGACCAGAAAGCCTGCAGCCAGCCAGCCACTTCCCACCTGCCAAAGCCAACCTATTCTTTAAGACTCTGCTGGAAGCCGCCGCCATAAAGAGACTCCCTTCCTAGTTTGCTTTGGCACGGCCCAAGCTCCACGAAGCTTAAGGCCTTTCCTGCAAGGAACAGGAGCCCCAACTTGGCTCTGGGAGACATGTAGCAGTCCTGGGGCTTTCTCTCCTCCCTCCAGCTACACCCTCAGTTTCTCATACCCTGGCCTGGCCTCTGATGTCCCCGTTCCCATGTCCTCTATAGTGCTTAGCAGGGTAGGTAGGCATTCGATAAACCCACAGTCAGCACTCAATAAATAGCAGGCCCTCAGTCAATAAATGATGGATTGATTAATTGAAGTGCTTGGTGGCTCAGTACAAGGCTGAATGAAGTACCACCATCATTCATTTCTCTATGCACCTGGGCAGGCAGATTGAATAGCCTTAAAACTCTGTGAGACCCTGTTTTAAAATAAAACATAGGGCTGGGGGATGTAGCTCTGAAGTAGAATGTCCCTGGGTCCAATCCCCAGTTCCACAAAACAAAACGAAAATCCCCCCCCCCAAAAAAACCAAAACTAATCCTATTTTTTAAAAATTTATTTTCATCTCCTCCTCCTTCCTCTTCCTTTTTAAAAAATTTGGTACTGGGGATTGATCTAGGGACATTCTTCCTCCAAGCTACACACCAGTCCTTTTTTTTCTCTGAAATAGGGTCTTGCTATGTTGCTGAGGCTGTCCTGGAACCTGTAACCCTCCTGTCTCATCCTCCCAAGTACTGAGATTACAGGCGTGTGCCACCATACCCAACTCTTCCTCTTTTAAAAAATATAACTATGAACCAAAAGGGCAAAAGGGACAGAGATGAGAGAAGTGAGGTGCTGGAAGCCTGGGAAGGGTCCAAAAAGGAGGAAATTCTGCACCTCCATCTCAGACCCCACAATATTCACTGATTCTGGCTGTGATCTTGGAATGCCAGCTGTCTTGAGCCCTGAGATGTTTTTATTGTTTGTATTTTTTTCATTTGTTTTGGTATTGGAGGTCAAACCCCAAGGCATTCTATCTCCGAGCTATTCCCCCAACCATATTTTTTTTTTTGAAACAGGGTCTTGCTAAATTGCTAAGGGACCTCACAAAGTTGCTGAGGCTGGCCTCAAACCTGTGATCCTTCTGTCTCAGCCTCCCAATTACTAGGATTACAGGCATGTGCCACCACACCTGGCTGAGATGGTTGTTTTGAAACAGGGTCTCACTTAGGTTGCTGAGGCTGTCCTCAGGGCTTGTCCAAGGACTCATGACTCTGGGCTTTGGATACAAACCATGCCTGTTGCCAATTCCAAGTCACCTTTTTTTTTACTTTGCTTCTCTGTTTCTCCCTCTCTTTCCTGGACTGGGGAGCAGTGTCCCTACCTAACCTCAGCCTGCAAGCCATTTACCTGGTGTCAACATAGTGGGACAGGCTGGGGCAAAGACAAGGGAGGAGAAGAGGAGGAGCTATTGACTTAGTCACAAATTTTGAGCCAGTGGAATATTAGATTGATGGGGATATTGTGTTCTGTAGATAGTCAGATTAGTTTATTAGAGAAACATGTAATAGAATCCAGTGATCCCGACTTCACTGGGGCTCAGTTGCACCATGCCGGTAACACCATTTTTTTCATAAGCCAGGAAGAAAGTTAAGAATCATTGTGAATTCAGGCCAGCCTGGGGACTCTGAGACTTTATGAAGAACAGACTGAGAATTGGTTCTTGAAGGACTATCCTTTAAAGTAGCTCCTCTACCTTCTGGTAAACACTTTTACCCCACTGTTAGTCAGCCTAGGGTCTCCAGAACAGTCCCCAAATCAACAAGCAGATACAAAAGGAAGAAGTAGGGTATGGTGGCACACGACAGGAAGATTTCAGGTTTGAGGATAGCCTCAACAATTTAGCAAGACTCTTAGCAACCTAGGGAGACCCTGTTTCAAAACAAAAAATAAAATTGGAGCCGGGCGTGGTGGCGCATGCTTGTAATCCCAGCATTCGGGAGGCTGAGACCGGAGGATCCGGGTTCGCGGCCAGCCTCAGCTACCTACTGAGACACTCCGCCTTAGTGAGACTCGGTTTCAAAACAAAGAATAAAAAATAGAGCTGGCGGTATAGCTCGGAGGTAGAATGCCTCTGAGTTCAATCCCCAGTACTGCAAATAAATAAATAAAATAAAATAAAATTGGGCTGGGAGTGTAGCTTAGAAGTAGAATGACCCTGGGTTTAATCGCCAGTACCAGAAAAAAAAAAAAAAAAAAAGGAGGACTCTTCAGACTTGTTCTTGGGCCCCTCCATGCACTAATCTGACTATTTATTTATTCTGATAATGGGAAGTGAACTCAGGGGTGTTCTACCTCTAAGCTAGACCCCCAGTACAAATTTTTAAAAAAAATTTGATACAGGATCTCACTAAGTTGCTGAGGGCCTCACTAAATTGCTAAGGCTGGCCTCTAACCTGAGATTCTCCTGTCTCAGTCTCCCAAGTACTGGTATTACAGGCATTTGCCACCACACCTAGCCCAGGCTGGCTCTTTAGTAGTGCACTGTCAGGTTAAAGCAGGAGCACCCCTTAACGCAAATGCCTTGAGCCAAACTATGTCCACTCCAGCTTGTCCACCCCATCTGCTTATATCTGCTGCAGAATGTGGGGGCTGAGGAGGCTATCTCTGCAGCCTGGAGCTTATCTCTGAGCAGACCATTTGCCTGACTTATCCGTGGAAAATAGGAGCTCCATGCAGACCCCCAGCAGGCTTCCAAATGCCTGGCCCCAGGGCAGCCGGTCACTGAGCAAGCAGAAGCTTGATGCCTCAGTAACCTGGCTGTGTTACATAAGGCACTAGGCAAGCTATGAGTCAAGGCCTAGTCTAGGAGTGAGGCTACATGGCAGTCTTGAAGGAGGGGTATCTGGGAGAGGGTAAGCCAGGAAGCAGCCAGTGGAGCCACTTCCGATCCTCTAACTTCACACTCTCTTTTTCCTCAGAAATAGCTGGAGCCAATCAACAGCCTAGATAGAACTGAAAGGAGATAATCCTGGCCAGACCCCTAAGCTGTAAGCAGCTGCTCTCCATCTCTCTCGAAGAGAAGACAAGAGGAAGTGGATTGAACACTCAAGGCTATTTTGTGAGTAGATTCTTCCTTCGAGGAAACATAGGGAAGGTCCCTAGGATGCTTTTTCCATAGACAGGGACCCAATTTCAGGTCAGACCTATTTGAGGAAAGTGGCTCCCAGGAGAGGAAGGCTGATAGCATGCCTGGGTCATCACTAAATCAAGCCTGTTCTAGCTCTTGTTTTCCTTTGGGCACTGTGGTGCACACCTATAATCCCAATAACTTGGGAGGCTCAGACAGGAGGATGACAAGTTTGAGGCCAGCCTTAGCAACTCAGCGAGATCCTGTTTCAAAAAAAAAAAAAAAAAAAAAAAAGGTGTGTGTGTAGGAACTGGCAGTGTAGCTTGGAGGTAGGATGCCCCTGGGTTTAAACCCCAAGGAAGGAAAGAAGAAAGGAAGGGAGGGAAAAGAAGGGGGGAGAAGAAGAAAAAAAATAAAAGCCAAGGGAAGCTTCCCATTCAACCTTCTGTGCTAACTGGGATCTTACACCTTTTTTATCCTTTCTAGAAATCTATTAGCAACTTTGGGGCAGGAGTTTCTAGCTAGAAGGAGCAAGTAAACTTGACTTGCCTACTGATAAGGTTCCCACCTTCCTAGAATAGCTTTTTGAAAAGCTTGCTTTCTGCTCTCGAAGACCCAATTTTGTCCCCACTCCTTAGCTAAGTTGGATTTCCCCATGATAAATAGCAGTCTCCAGAAGTCTTTTTTCCTGAACTGACTCCTCATTGACCTAAGTTGCTCTAAGTCTGGGATCTAGGCTTCTGGCCATCACATGGCTCCTGTTAGCCCATGGGGTTCTACAGAGGGCCTCGTTTGCCAAAGCTCTGGCACTGCAATGAAGCCCTAACCCTTGTCCCATTATTACAGATGTTGGGACAGCACAGTATGTCCCGGGCCATTATTACTGTCTTCATCTAAAAGGGCAATTTCATCTTTCTAACCCCCCATGGTCATGGAATTCTCTCCCTCGAGTACACTGAGCACACAAAGTACCCCACCAAATAAGCCCGAGTTTTAGTCTCACTCAGCATACTGGTTTCTTCAGGGCTCAAGAAGTTGTTGCATGACACTGACCAATTTGTTATGTAAACCCAGCCAGCCATGGCAGATTATGGCTTTGCAGTTATCTTAAGGGATGCCTTACATAAGAGGAGAAAGTTCAGGTAGGGGCAGAATCACGATGAGCAAACAGTGCAACTGCCACTGCCAGGTGCAGACACAGCTGGCCTCATTCCTCTCAAACAAGCCAGCAGGTGGGGATACTCTGCTGGGCTCCATCACTCAGGGGGCCCAGAGACCCTGGAAGCCTTGTCCAGACACATCCATCTCCATTTACCAAGACTCCCTGGCCTTCAGGGCCAGGTCTGGAAAGGAGCCAACACTCTACCTGGAATTGAGAGCTTGTCAGTTTATCTAGAAGTGAAAATACAAGGAGTGTTAACCTTCTCTTCATGCAGAGAGGGAAATAAGGTCACCCTGGAAAGAGTTATTTTCTAAGGTCAGGGCTCACATGGGTCCACTCTGGGCTAAACCAAGGAGTAGGTGCAACTCCTGCTCTATTCTTGTCACCTTTCTTTAAAAGCAAGAACCTATCAGCCAGACCTCTTGAACTCTTGTGCTGCTCAGAGCCCCACGCTGCAGCATCCCACCCAGGCTAGGCCTTTCATGGACTCTGGCCCTGTCTCTCCACCTCTCTCCTCCAAACACGGCTTTCCTGTGTCCTGTTCCCATAGAACAGTACTGCCAGTGAGCTGTCACCCTGTCCAAAGGTCTGAGAAGAAAATTCCCACAAAATAGTCAATGACAAGTAATGGGGTCACATGCCACTCTTTTAAAAATGTATGCTAGATCCTAGACATTCATGAGACCTTTTCTGCATCCTGATTCATAAACATACAGAAAGCTGATCATTTTCCCAGTAAGAACCATCATTTTGTTACACCTCTTGAGTTTATTTTCATTATCATCACTAGCACCAGCAGCTGACTCAGGGAGGGTAATATTTTCCCCAAAGAAATAGACGTTCCTTCATTTCATGGGAGTTACTACATATGTACACATTCTGAGCAGAGGACCAAAAATTGTGTTGAAAAGTAGGTGTGGTGGTGCATGCCTGTAATCCCAGTTCTTGGGAGGCCAAGACAGGAGGATGGCACACTTGAGGCCAGTCTCAGCAACTTATTGGGACCCTGTTTCAAAATAAAAATAAAAAGGGCTAGGGTGTAGCTTGAAGGTAGAATGTCTCTGGGTTAGACTATGGAAGGAAGGAAAGGAGGGAGGGAGAGAGACATCACCCCTTAGTCTCAAAGAATTGAAAACTGTGACTGGTACACATACTTGCTTGCTAGTGTTCATAGCAGCATTCTTCCCAATATCCAAAAGGTAGAAACAACCAAAGTGCCCACTGACAGATTACTGGATAAACAAATTATGTTATATCTGTTCAATGCAATATTATTCAGTCATAAAAAGGAAAGAACTACTGTTACATGCTACAACATGAATGAATCTTAAAAACATGCTGAGTGAAAAAAGCCAGATGCAAAAGCCACATATTGTATTGTTCCACTTGCACAAAATATGTAGAACAGGCAAATTCATAGAGACAGAAAGTAAAACAGAGGTTACCAGGTACTGGGGGAACGAGAATGGGGTATTAATGTTTAATGGGTACAGAGTTCTGCTTGGGATGTGTTGAAAAGTAGGTGTGGTGGTGCATGCCTGTAATCCCAGTTCTTGGGAGGCTGAGACAGGAGGAGAACACATACAAAGTTCTGGAGATGGTGATCGTTGTAAAACATTGTGAATGTACCCAATGCCACTGAATTGCACATTTAAAAAATGGTCAAGTGGAAGCCGGGCATGGTGGCACATGCCTGTAATCCCAGTACTTGGGAGGCTGAGACAGGAGGATCGCAAATTGGAGGACAGCCTCAGCAAGTAGTGAGATTCTCATTAACTTAGTGAGACCTTGTTTCAAAATAAAAATAAAATAGGGCTGGGGGGTGTAGCTTGGAGGTAGAATGCCCCTGGGTTTAATCTCCAGTATCACAGACACACACACACACACAAAAAAAAAAAAAAGTAGAAAAAAATGGATAAATATGCACACCTGTAATCCCAGTACTCTGGAGGCTGAGGCAAGAGGATCACAGGTTCTAGGAGAGCCTCAGTAACATAGTGAAACTCTCAGCAATGTAGCAAGATTCTCGGTAACCTAGTAAGATCTTGTTTCAAAACAAAAAATAAAAAGGGCTGGGGGTAAAGCCTGGAGGTAGACTGCCCCTGGGTTCAATCCCCAGTACCACAAAAAAAGGTTAAATGGCAAATTTTCTTATATATGTGAATATTTTGCCATTATATATCATGTACAATATATGTATATATGTATATATAATGCATAACACACTATATGCATACATAATACGCACACATACACACATATCGAAGAGCAACAGGCTCACTCATCAGCAAAAAGACTGGCCCCCTAACACATGCGATTCACATCTGTGCCTCAGCAAAAGGACAATTCTTACATGTCGAGGTTCTCACGAAGCATCCAAACCACGAATATTAAATTTGCAAAAGCATTTGTATTTTTAGTGGAGACTGTCCCTTAATCCAAGAGTGCCTATTCTTTGTCAGAGCACTAGACACTCAGGAAATAGTTATTTTAAATTACCTTGGGCTAGGGAAGGACTTTCGAAGCTTGATACTAAAAGCAAAATTCACAAAGGCAAAGAATGACAGGCTTAACCACATAGAAACCCAAAACCTTTCTATGGCAAAGAATTCCATCCTAGAAATCAAATGGTAAATTAGTTGACAAAGGGTTGCAATCTCTAATTCAGGGTTTCTCACGGTGTGGTCCGCATACCACTGGTGCCATGCAAGAGGAGTTTTAGATGCTGCAGGGACAGAGAACTGAATGTTAAAGAGTGATTTTAGGCACTATAACAGACAGCTCCTCATACCATACTATGCAAGTGTATACCTCCTCAGAAGCTAGGTACAGGAATATACTATTAAATTGTTAGTTCTAAGACTCAATCAAGACACAAATAAATTTTTGTGGTGCTAGGGACTGAATCCAGGGGCAGTCTACCACTGAGCAACATTCAGTCCTTTTTATTTTGAAACAGGGTCTCTGTAAGTTGCTGAGTCCAGCCCCAAACCTGTGATACTCCTGTCTCATCTTCTCAAGTACTGGAATTAGAGGTGTGTGCCACTGTGCCCAGCTAAGCAAAAATAAATCTAATGTTATTTATTTATTTATTTATTTTGAAAACCTAATCTCTGGTTCTGTGGGTTTTTTTTTTTTTCAGTACTGAGGATTGAACTCAGGGGCATTCTACCTCCGAGATATACCCCCAGCCCTATTTTTTTTATTCTTTTATTTTGAAACAGGGTCTCACTAAGTTGCGGAGTGCCTCACTAAGTAGCTGAGGCTGGCGCCGAACCTGGATCCTCCGGTCCCAGCCTCCCAAATGCTGGGATTACAAGAGTGTGCCACCATGCCCAGCTTAATCTCTGATTCTATATACTTCCCTCATGCTACTATGTATAAGCTCTTTAGAGAATATTAAAGAAATTAGCAAACATAAAGCAATCAGAAAGATGTGCTATTGTTATTTTCTGAGCATCTATGTATAAGAACCAGTTGGTGCCTGGTCAGAAACTTATAGGTAGAATATTAAGGGCTTTGAGACTGAAAAGAATTTATATTTGGAATATTTCAGAGCATACTGGGCAAGTGCATTCTGGGGCCAAAGTCAGAATAGAATTGCTTTAAAAGTTTTGGAGTCAGCCAGGCGTGGTGGTGCATGCTTGTAATCCCAGCGTTTGGGAGGCTGAGACTGGAGGATCCGGGTTCAAGGCCAGCCTCAGCTGCTTAGTGAGGCCCTCTGCAACTTAGTGAGACCCTGTTTCAAAATAAAGAATAAAAAAATAGGGCTGGATCCCCCAGGTTCCATCCCCAGTACCGAAAAAAAAGTTTTGGAGTCAAGCATGGTGGTGCATGCCTGTAATACCTGTACTTAGGATGCTTAGACAGGAAGCTCACAGGTTGAAGGACAGTCTCGGTAACATAGTGAGACTCCAGAAACCTAGTGAGAACATGTTTCAAAATAAAAAAGGGCTAGGGGTATAGCTTAGAGGTGGAATGCCCCTGGATTTACTCCTCAGTACCCCCCCACACACATTTTGAATAAAATCTTAGAAATAAACGTGAGGTTACAACAAAAATCATCACAAGAGAATATTGCCGAACCTTCCATTAAAACTGGCTATACTTTTCAGGTCAAAGAATTAAAGCCCTTCGAACTTCAACTTAGATAGTTTTTCATATGCTCATGCTACATTCATATTGGAAAATTTAGCTGTTTGCCCAGTATATTCTTTCTCCTAAAATTTCCAGTATTAGAAGCATATTCAAAGCTGAGTGTGGTGGTGCATATCTATAATCCCAGCACTTGGAAGGCTGAGGCAGGAGGAGCACAGGTTCAAGGATAGCCTCAGCACTCACCAAAGCCCTCCCAAACTAGCAAGATCTTATTTCAAAATTAAAATTTAAAAAATGGTTGGGATCTGGGCGTGGTGGTGCACGCTTGTAATCCCAGCATTTGGGAGGCTGAGACCACAGGATCCGGGTTCGCGGCCAGCCTCAGCTACCTAGTGAGGCATTCCGCAACTTAGTGAGACCCTGTTTCAAAATAAAGAATAAAAATTAGGGCTGGGGGTGTAGCTCAGAGGTTGAATGCCCCTGAGTTCAATCCCCAGTAACACACACACACACACACACACACACACACACACACACACACACACACACAAGAGGATTACAGGTTCAAAGTCTGCCTCAACAACATAGTGAGACTTTCAAAATTAAAAAAAAATAGGGCTGGGGATGTAGCTTGGGGAATGTAGCTTGGAGGTAGAATGCCCATGGGTTCAATTCTCAGTCTCACACACACAACCCCACACTTCTTCCAAATAGTTTAGGGGCAGGGATTAAATACTAACAAGCTGCATACCCACTACAATGGATTTATACGTGTATACACTGTCTATCAGGACTTCTACCAGGCTATTAGAATTACTGCATGCAGTTAAAAATAAAAAACAACCACATTTAAACTTTAATAAGAATTTCCCAAGATAAAAGTTTCAAAATCTTTACGTTGGCTGGGTATAGTGGTGCGTGCTTGTAATCCCAGTACTTGGGAACCTGAGTTTGGAGGATCAGAGATTCAAAGCCAGCTTCAGCAAGTTAGAGAGGCTCTCTGTAATTTAGTGAGATCCTGTTTTAAAACAAAAAATAAAATAAGGCTAGGGGCGTAGCTCAGAGGTAGAATTCCCCTGGGTTCTATCCCCAGTAACACCCCACCACACACAACTTTACATGGGACCACACCAATAATTAAGCAGTCATCAAAACAACAACACCTTTATTAAATACTGACTGTATAAGAAAAAACTAAGGGAACACCAAGTAAGTAAAATATAGCCCTACCCTCAAATTTCTTACACTTTTGTGTTCCAAGAAAACTAAGAGTTAAGCAGGGATAGGTCAGAGCAGACAAACCAGCTATAAATCAAGAATGTGCCTTGCCCTCTTCCCAAGAATATGGGAGCCCTCACAGCAGGAAAATGGGCTGCAGGAGGAGGGGTGGAGAGACTGACTTCTCCAGAAGGAGAGGTAGCCTTGAAAGTTTGCAAAGGAAAAAGATACCCAAGCAGGAATCTGAAATGTCTAATCATGAAATGGAACAGGAATAAAAAGAGTGGCTGGAGGATGAAGACAGAAACATGGGGAATTAAATGAAGTAAAAAGGCTGGGTGTGGTAGCACATGCTTGTAATCTCAGTACTTGGGAGGCTGAGACAGGAGGATCACAGGTTCACCGCCAGCCTCAGCTTCTTAGTAAGGCCTTCCACAACTTAGTGAGACCCTGTTTCAAAATAAAAAATAAAATAAATCTGGGAGTGTAGCTCAGAGGTAGAATGCCCTTGGGTTTCACCCCCAGTACCCCCCCCACAAATGAAGTAAAAAAGGAAATGTTCATTTAGGAGAAGGCTATTGAGTCCAGACATAGGAGAAGCCCCCATGAGCAGCAATAATGGTCTCCTAGTTTGCTAATGAGAACACATCATTCTGGGCAAAGCCTAGACTGAATTCAGTATCTGTACTCTTCTAAGGTCCCAGTTGTCAAGGAAAGCTAGAAAGAGAAGCAGGGTGTGATGGTGCACACTTGTGTCTTGGGAGGCCGAGAAGGAGGATCGCAGGTTCAAAGCCGGCCTCAGCAACTTAGTGAGATCCTGTTTCAAAATGGAAAATAAAATAGGACTCGGGGTGTAGCCCTGGGTTCAATCCCCAATACAAAAAAAAGTGAGAGAACTATAAGATTGCTGCCACAGAACCCAAGAAAGTCTAACAGCCTGCTGGTGTGCTCCTCCACAGTTTAGGGCTCTGAGTTGCTGTGATCTCAGGAGATAGGGCACTCACATGCACCTCCCAACACTACGCCAATCTCCCTCAACCACAACCTTCAACATCCCCCTCATCCACACCCTGTAGCCTTCCCAGGCTTTGCTAAGAACCAAGCATCAATAAACCAGTGTCAGTGGAGTGGATGACAAAGGAGGTCTTTCCATTCAAGAAACGCAAACAACTAGGACGCTTCTGAGGTGTGGCAAAAGTCAACACTTTGATCTCTGGCTCCTAGCTTCACACCTGCTCACCCACCTCCGACCCTCCTAGGCCCAGAACCAGAGGAAGCAAGCCCTCTGACACTCCACCAAAGCCCTGGAGGGGCAGTCCACCTTCCCAATTGAAAGCAAGCAAATGTTACAGACTTGCTTTCCAGGTTTACCCGCCAACCCTCCCCCTTTGCCACTCTCCAACAGAGACCAGCTGATCTCAGGAGCCTGTTAGGGATTTCATTCTGCAGGGTTTCAGGGTCTGTGGGTTGAATACATTTGTAGTAATCTTTCACCACTAATGAAGATTTTCTCAAAGCCTGTTTTGTCCACGGCCTGGTTTATTTTAGACAATGAGATAATTTGACACCTAAAGTGAAATAATAAATGGGAAAAGGCTTCAATGGCATCAAAAGCGCCTGAGAAATACAACTTGCTATAATGACTCAAAGTCAGCAGCCTTGCTTGTCCCTGTCTGGAACCACTGGGTATGGGGGGGGGGTCCTGCCTTTCTTGAGTGCTTTTTAAATTACCCATTTAAATTACCTCACTGCCACCCAAATGTTTTGCGAGTGCTCAGTCTTCGTTTTCACCTTGTGTGGGAATACCACCTGCCCACAACCTAGAATTTCAGAGCTAGAAGGAGCCTTAGAGAGATCAGAGAGGTCAGGCGACTTTTTTTCAGAAGCATATAGCAAAGTAGAATCATAACTTGTACTTCTACTCAGGTCTCATACATCAGGGATGTGTTTCTCTTACATAACCTATATCATTGAGCAAGAATAAAATCCACCCCTGTACACACACACACAGCCTGGCACTAAAGAACTCAAAATCCATGGCAGGGTTTCCTGAAGTTGCCTCCCATGTCTCTAAATTATCTCAGTCGTTATTCTTTAAAAAGTATCTCAGACTGGGGGATGGCAGTGGCCTTGGGCATTCTCACTCCTCCCTTCTTCCTTCCTTGCCTCCCCTGCAAGATTTCTAGAAAGCCCAACCCACACTCGGACACATGCCTGCTTGGTTCACCCACCCTCCCACCACATGCAGTTATTGAGGTGTTCAAGAAGATGTCCTAGAATGTTCTCTGGGGTTACCCTTAGCCTACATTCTTGAAACTAAAGGCTGTGATCCACAGAGGAGGTGGATCACAGCCCCTATCCAGACTCTCAAAAAATTCTCACAGATCTCTGATTTTTCTTATTGTCTACCCTCCACCTTCTAATGCCAGCAGCAGCCTAATTTGTCTTGACACTCTGCTTGTCCTCACTGTCACTCGGAGCCACTCAAGTCATTTAAAAGTCCTTGCTGTTTTAATCGGAATTCACACATTTAGAAATAGGTTTTTGAGTAGTGTAGAACTTAGATTCTAAAAGGATCTCATGATAGAGTCCCCTAAGGGGCTGTGGAAATGTATACATTTGAGAAGGTAAGGGGTACTGACTGCTATCTCCATACCATATGGAGTCTGCTCATCCTTTGGGCCCCAGAATTCCCCTGGTGAGCCTTCTCAGGTGCCCTTCAAAACAGGCTCGCACCTTCCAGGCCACTTCAGAGCTCTGCGGGATTCCAGGTAGCCTCAAGGCCCAGTCTCAGCAACTCAGGAGACGGATCTCCCCAGCGCCCCCCCACCCCCGTGAACTTCCCGGTAGCCCCTTCTGTCAGAGGTGAAGGTCCCACAGCGGCTGGTGCCAGTCTGGATCCGTAACCACCCAGGTGCTCAACTACCCACCTGTGGAAGAAGAGCAGGATGGAGAGCATGGTTTGGTCGATGTTGCGGTTGCAGATGCCCTCGTTGATCAGGTAGCAGGGGTCCCGCAGCACGGGCTCCAGCGAATCCTGCCGCATTATGCTGTTGAGCTTATCGGTGTTGAGATTCTCAAAGATCAGCTTCTCCTGCAGCTGCCGAAAGTTGCTCACGGTGGGACTGCCCGTGTTGTTGTTTTCCCCGCTGCTGCCTGGCTGGAGCCCGCTCCGGTGGGCCAGGTCCAGGCAGCAGTTGCAGCAGTCGAGGCCGACAGGTGAGCGGCAGTCGCTCTTGGACTGGGCCATCTTCTCAGACTCGGGGGCTGCTTGGCCCGCGAGATCAGGATCGGCTGGCAGGTGCGCGCCCGCCGTGCTGGCCTGAGGGGACTCCAGGGTGCCTGGAAAAGACAAGCTGTGAGGAGAAGAGTTGGAAATTAGAGCCTAAAGCCAGCCACCCTGGGCTCGGCCCCCTTCTGGTTGCACTGCCCAGGGGTGCGAATAGAAACAGCTGGACAAACAGCTCCCAGCAGATCCTTCGAGCTCACTTCCTCCTCCTCCTCCCCCTTGTATCGAGGCTGGGGCCGCCCCCTGAGGTGCCACACGCGGCTCCAGCGTAGTCCCAAGTTTCCCAAGTGTGAGCAGGGATGGGGCGGACCTGTGGCAGCAGGAAGGGCGGGCAACAGGGTAGAGGGAGAGCTGGGGCGCGCCCTTCTTTTCTCCCTCCCTCCCCGGCTCGCAGGATCTCGGGCTCTCCGGCTCCCCTGGGCTGCGTCGGCTGAGCGGTGGCTGGAGCCAGCCGCGAGCGAGTGAGCGACTGAGCGACCCGCACGCCCCGGAGTCCGCGCTGGGCTGTGACAGCATGTAAATCACCCCAGAAGGGCCGGCGGAGGACGCTCCTCCGCAGCTTCCCCTGCAGACAGCGGCTCCCAAACGGGCTCCGTCCTGCCCCTTCGCCCCGCCCCGCCCGCACCCTAGCGCCCACGCCGCCCATCGCACCCTCGCCGACGCTCCCGGGGAGCTCGGGCAGGCTCTCCCTCTCTTGGAGCGCCGGGCGCCTCAATTTGGGCTCCCTGGGCGCTCATGGCGCAGCCTCCGCCACCAATCTGAAAGCAGCCCGCCTGGAGCGCCGCACCTCCCCCGTCAGCCAGCCTAGCGGGTCTCGATCTCCGCGGGAGGGCTAACGTTTGTAGTCCCACCGCGGAGGAGTCCCCCTACAGGAGAAACACCGCGCTCCAGAGCCCCTCGTGGCGTGGCTTTACACCGCCGCCCTCCGTAAAGCCGGCTTTTTTTTTTTTTTTTTTTTTTGAGGGAGGAGGGAGAGAGCGATAGCCTCTGCAGAGAAATTAGTGTGTGCCCGGCACACATTAGGGGTACCCAATCAATGCCTTAAGTAGAACTCGTAGAAACACGCTCAAACTCTCTTCAGTTTCTGTCCCTTTCTTCTCACTTCATTTAATGTCCCTTCTTTTCCCCCACTTGCCCTCTCCCCTCTTCCCGGAGCCCCACTTGAGGTAATATGTACCCCGGTCTCCAGGAATGCCGGATCCCCTCGGATCCTTCTCTCAACCCGCCCGCCAGCCTTCCTTCTATGCTTCGTCTCCTACTTTTTCCACTATTTCTCTCATTTTCTCCTTTCCTTTTCTTTCTTTACCCGTTTCCTCTATTTCTCCCCCGCCTCGTCTCTTATCCATTTCTCTCCTTAATTTTTCTCTCCTCCTTTTCTGTATTTCTGTTTTCCCCTTTCCTCTTTTTTCTCTCCCCCGCGTTCTTCCTTCCCCCTTAATTTCCCTCATTTTATTTTCCTCTAACTTTAGTACCCCGTCTTTCCCCTCACTTATCTCCTCTTATTTCTCTAAACTTGTTTTTCATTTTTTCTGACCCCTACCTCCACCCTAGGTGATCTCTGGCCCTCTTACCCTTTCCAAAGAAGTGGCTAAGCCGTCGCGCGTCTGAGGGCCAACTGAGGAAAAAAGAGCGACGCGTGCTCAACCTGCTGGCGGAGGGATCCAAGAGGATGAATCCGGGGCTGAGGTGGAGTGAAAGGGCAGATATGTGGGGGGCAGTCTGGTGCCCTGGGTCATACCCCACCTTCATGAGATATAGGGATGTCCTGGGTGGGCAAAGGTAGGCTCCTAGGGTGTCTCGGGACTTGGAGACTTGGAATACGTTCAATCTACAAGCTTCAATAAATACTGGTTCCTGGAAAAGTTAAAAAATATTCACTGTTCAGTTTTCATGTAAATCTCAAATAGATTTCAATTTCAGCCCCACCCCCTCTTCACTTGCTTCATTCACTAGCCCATGGCGCTTAAAATAGTGCAGTATATACTGCCATCTTGTGCCCAAGATAGGAAACAGTCTTTGCCTGCGCCACAGACCTTTGGCAGACACCAGAGGTGCCTCCTGGTGGAATCCACAGTGCATTGGTTCTCAGAGTAGAAGAGAAGGCAGAGCTCCCGTCCTAAGAGAGAACCATTTCCAAGCCGCAGGCAGGGCCACCAGTCCTGGCCAGAGCCGTTCTCGTTCTCTTTACAGTGGAGATTCACTAGCTTGCTTCCCTGCAGATTGGACTTCAGAGATTTGAAATTCTCCCCAGGCCCTACAAACTGGACCTCTGATTAGGAGCAAAAGGCGCCAACCAATTCCTGTTTCCAAGACCTGTGGTGCCCCGAAATTTAGGGAAATAGGGAAGACAGTACTCTCTCCGATATAGTAGCCTGAAAACCAAAACAAACTGTATTTCTGGCTCCTGACAAGGTCAGGGTTGAAAGACGCATTGATGGTCACTGATGAGAACAGCAGAACTGAGAGTATGATGCCTGTGTTCACAGACTGCTAAGAAGTCTCTGTTTCTTCTCTCTAAAGCCAATTCTTTAGATGCGTTTATTTTCCTCTTTTCTTCTTCCTTGTCTTTTTTTTATGTTCTTGGGTAAAAGCCAGAGGAGGTAGAAGAATATGAAATTTCAGCTGCATTGTGTAGACTTATAGCCTACTGAATTGTTTTTTAATTACAGTGTTTATGATTTTTCTTCTTGTTTATAATTATTTTATGTTAAATTTTATAACAAAATATATTAGACCCATAAATGCTTGCTTAAGTCGTGTTTTGAGAACTGCTAGGCCTTTTGCTTCTAAATTTGCCTGGGTCTTATCTTTGTGCATAACCTTGGGATGATGCCCTGGTGGAAGTATTTCCTTCTTGGCATTTGGCACCATTAAACTCAAGATTTTGTCCCCTTGACATTTCCCTTGTTCTAGTCCTTGCTCTCAAGCAGTATTGTTAATAATTCAGCACAGCTTTGCATATCATACCCAGGCTAATCAAGAACAAACATAATCGAGATACAGAAAAATCTAGATAGTTTGGAGATAGAGCTCAGAGAGCTGCCACGTGTTTGATACAAATCCAGCTTCTATTGGCATACTGCATACCTCTGCAAAGGAAGGCTGACTGGGCAGGGCCACCTTGGCTCCTCCATGAAGCCTCAATTTGCTGACATATATTGTGTTGGTTGGAGAGACTCCAAGCAGCAAAATGTTCTTGCATAAACTCAGAGAGCCGAGGAGGGCCCACTTCCAGGCAGAACTGATGGCTTTCTGGGTGGAGCAGAAGGGGCACCTCCTTCTCAGATGGGGTCATTCAATAGTCATTGTGCACTTGTCCTGGGCCAAGTATAGTGTTAGTGGGGATTCAGAGGTAAATAAGAAGCAGTACAGGCCTCCAGAGTAATCATGGTCTAGCAATCAGTGATTCTCAAATTTATTTGACTTATTACCCTCTTTTCAGAAAAAACAAAATTTTGGTGCCTCCTGGAAATCTACCTTCTTTCTGTGAGTAAACATAAAAATGCAATGACAAATCTGAATTCTTTTTTCTTTGGTACTGGGGATTGAATCCAGGGGCATTTTAACTCGGAGCTATACTCCCAGGCCTATTTTATTTTTTATTTTGAAACAGGGTATCAATAAGTTGTTGAGAGCCTCAATAAGTTTCTGAGGCTGGCCTCAAACCTGTGATACTCCTGCCTCAGCCTCCCAAGTACTGGAATTATATGCATGTACCACCATGCCCAGCTTATTTCTGCATTATTTCTGCATCTATATTTTGTTCCATGATATCACTCAATTTAAGAATCTAAAACAGATGCACAGACAGATAAAATAGTATAAGTGATAAATGATGATAGAGGACTGATGTGTGTGTGTGTGTGTGTGTGTGTGTGTGTGTGTGTGTGTGTGCACCTGCATGCCCGTGCAGCAGGACTTGCAATGAGGGCTTGGTGGAGGGGTTTACTCTGAAAGGAGCAAAGGGCCATCTACAGATACTCCATTTTTTCTACCTCTGAGCTGCACACCCCAGCTCTATTTTATTTTTTATTTTGGAACAGGGTCTAAGTTACTGTGCATTGGCCGCAAACTTGTAATTCTCCTGTCTTAGCCTCCCAAGTACTGGGATTACAAGCATGTGCCATCATGCCTGGCTTACAGATGCTCCTTGACTGACTTAAAGTGCATTTTTTGTCTCAATGAACCCACTGTAAGTTGAAGATATGGCAAGTCAAAATGCATTTACTACACCTAATCTTCTGAGCATCTTAGCTTAGCAACACAGTACACTGTAGTGTATCAGTCATTTACGCTCTTAATCTTGGTGATTGACTGGGAGCTGCCCAGCATCACAAGAGAGCAACCAATAACTGCTAGCTCAGGAAAAGATCCAAATTAAAAATTTGAAGTATGATTTCTACAGAATGCTTATCACTTTTGCATCATTGTAAAGTAAAAAGTTGTAAGATGAACCATCATAAGTCAGGGACTATCTGTAGAGAAATTAGTGGACAGAGGCCTGAAGATGAGAATGGTATGTGTGTGCTGGGAGCTAGTGTGAATTAGAAAGATGTTTGCATTACTAGAGAATAAAATGTGAGTGATTAAACCGTGAGAGTTGAGGCTGGAAAGGAATTTGGGGACCAGGTTTCAGTGGACCCAGTGTAAAATATTAACAAAATCTTCCCATTTTACAAGTTTACCTTCTCAAGTTTGGTAGTTATTAAGAAAAAGAATAGGGGCCAGGCATGGTGGCACACACCTGTAATACCAGTACTTGGGAGGCTGAGACAGGAGAATTGCAGGTTTGAGGCCAGCCTCAGCAACTTAGAGAGGCTTTCAGCAACTTAGCAAGAACTGTTTCAAATAAAAATAAAATAGGGTGGGGTATGCGTGTGGCTCAGAGGCAGAATGCCCCTAGGTTCAATCCCCAGCAAACATACACACACACACACACACACACACACACACACACACACACAGAGAGAGAGAGAGAGAGAGAGAGAGAGAGAGAGAGAGAGAGAGAGAGAGAGAGAGAGAGAATGAATAAAGAAAGGAAAAGGAAGGAAGAGAATAGAGGCCAGGAATAGAAGCACCTATAATTCCAGTACTTGGAAGCCTGAGACAGGAGGATCACAGGTTTGAGACCAGCATCAGCAATTGAGTGAGACCCTGTTTCAGAATAAAAAATGAAATAAGGCTGGGGGTGTAACTTTGAGGTAGAATGCCCTGGCGTTCAATCCCCAGTACCAAAAAAAGAAAAAGAAAAAAAAGGGGCTGGGGTTCAGTGATAAGGCACTTGCCTCACATGCATTAGACCCTGAATTGAATCCTTAGCATTGCAAATAAATAAATGAAGGCAGGCATGGTGACACATGCTTGTAATCCCAGTACTTAGGAGACTGAGACAGGAGGATCACAGGTTCATGGCCAGCTTCAGCTACTTAGTGAGGCCCTCTGCAATTTAATGAAACCCTGTTTCAAAATAAAGAAAAAAATAGGGCTGAGGGTATAGCTTGGAGGTAGAATGCCCCTGGATTCAATCTCCAGTCCCGCAAAATAAATAAATAAATAAATAAATAAATAAATAAATAAATAAATAAATAAATATATCATTATTTGTGTTCCTGCTGTATGCCTAGCACTTACATATATTATCTCAATTACTCTTCACATCAACCCTCTGAAGTAGGTATTATGATCCCAGTAATGGTGTGGGCTTGGAAAAGCTAAAGAAGCTCTCAGGTCATACAAGTAATTGCTGGAGTGTGGATTGAACCCACAGTTTTCTGACTTCAAAGCTTGTGCTTTTACCTATTAGGTGACTTTAAATGATGGTTTTATCAAATATATACAAAGCATAACATCTCTTTTAAGAAGATTTCAGTCTGTTTTAAAAAGTCTGTGTATTCAAAAAGAGGACATATGCAACGATTTCCTGACTAATATATTGAAAGACTTTTATTTATACTATGGAGAGCCAAGAAGAAATTGACAACTCTAGTATAATATCGTAGCTGAAGTTTGGATGCTCTACCATATGCCAGGCATTCTGCCGAGTGCTTTACATGGCATTGTGCAGTTTAATTATACTGACAACCTTGTCAGGTAGATACTACCATCATCCCCACTTAACAGACAAAGAAACTGAGGTAGAGAAAGGAGATATAGCACATTTAAGGAATAGGTAGCGGCACTTTAAGCACTTAGGTTCACATCAAGGCACACAACAATGATTTATAGGCAAGTTCATTTCCCTATCATTGATCATCAATTTTGTTAACCTTTCTTAACTAGGGAAATTAGAGTATCCTTCCCCTGAGCTCACAATTGTTTATCACAGATTTGTAGACTGTTAAAGCTGGTAAAGGTATAAAAGCTAGATTAGGCATTCATAACATTTTTTCCCCTTAACCATGCATGGACTCTTTTGACATATAGGGTAGCTTATGGGTCCCTTCTCAGAATAATGGTCTTAATTACACCAAATAAAATAGGTAGAATTACAAAGGAGATCAATTAGATTGAAGTGCAGTTATCAAGATATAAAAAACAGGGCATGATGTCGCACATCTGTAATCCCAGTACTTGGAAGACTGAGACAGGAGGATCCCAGGTTCGAGGACAGCCTCTGCAACTTAGCGAGATTCTCAGCTAATGAGACCCTGTTTCAAAACAAAAATTAAAAAGGGCCGGGGGTGCAGCTCAAAGGTAGAATGCATAGAATTCCTCTGGTTTCAATCCCCAGTACAGAAAAGAAACAAACAAACAAACAAAAAACACCAGAAATCGTGGTATAGTTATGTAAGTGCTTATTATTAATGTAGTAAATAACAATGTCTAGATGCAGACTTGATAACAATGGTGTAATGAATGTAAATATGCTTAAAGATACCTGTAATAATAGTAATGTGACATAAAACTTTTACTGATTTCTATTGATGGCCAAGTTGCAAGTACTGCTAATACTACTGTGATCTGTTGCCTGCATTTGCATTTGAAACAAATATAAATTTCACTTAGAGGTTGGTAAAAATAACAATGCAATATTTTTCCATTTAACTTCATTTCTTCCCTGAATTTTTAAGATTCCTTATTCTAGACCAGCCCCTTAAAATGCTCATAATGCTAACTCACATGAATAAACCTTTGCTATATGCCAAACAGGCTTTAAAATGATTTTCCATTTATTCCTCCTCGCCAGCCTATGAGGAAGCCTTGTTTTATAACTCTCAGAGATATGAAATTGTTTTCCAAAGTTTCACAGCTGGCAAGTGGAAGAGATGAGACTTGACTCTAAGTCAGTGTGATTTTAAGTCCCACCCTTCCTCCTAACCAAACTCAGGCATTTGGATTGGCAACAGGATGGCTATATTAGAACCACCTGAGAAGCTTATTTTGAAAACTCAGGTATGTTGGACCCTGTATTAGTTTCCTAAGGCTTCCATAACAAACTACCAAAGGCTGAGCGGCTTCAACAATAGACACTGATTTTCTCAGTTCCAGAGGCTAGAAGTCTGCAGGGTCAGTTTCTCCTGAGGCCTTTCTTCTTGGCTTACAGATGGCTTTTTGTGTCTTCACATGGCCTCTCTGTATATGTCTGTATCCATTCCTTTACCTATAAAGACACCAGTCGTATTCATTAGGGCCCACCCTAATGAGCCCATTTAGACTGAATTACCCACTTAAAAATCATCTCTAAATATAGTCACATTTTTAAGTACTGTGGGTAAAATATGAGTTTTGGAGGTGAGGGCACAATTAACAAGTCATCCCATAATAAACTCCAATCATGAAATTTAGAGTCAGTAGGTTTAGGGTGGGCACCAGGGAACTATATTTTTATTTTATTTTTGCGGTACTGGGGATTGAACTCAGGAGCATTCTATGTCTGAGCTACCCCCCCCCCCCAGTCCTATTTTTTATTCTTTATTTTTGAAACAGGGTCTCACTAAGTTGTGGAGGGCCTCACTAAGTAGCTGAGGCTGGTCACGGACCTGTGATCCTCCTGTCTCAGCCTCCCATGTACTGGGATTACAAGTGTGTGCCACCACGCCCCACGGAACTACATTTTTAAAGTTCTCCCAGGTGATTCTTACAAATAACCAGGTTTGGGAGCTATAATGTTCTCAAGTACAAGCTTTTCTTTTTAAAAAATTTCCTTTAAATTATATACGCTTACGGCATATAGTGTGATGTTTTGATGTACACATACATAGAATAAAGTCATGCTAATTAACATATACATCTTTCAGTTACTTTTATGTGTGCATGTGTGTATATGTGAGGTGAGAAGTATATAATACAGTTTTATTAACTATAGTCACCATGCTGTATCTTAAATTTCTAGAATGTATTCCTTCTTTGACTAACATCTCTCCATTAACCCCCACTTCACTATTCTTCTAGGAGCTACCATACTACTCTTTGCTTCAACGAATTTGACTTTTTTAGGTTTCACGTATGTAAGATAATGTGATATTTTTCTTGTTATATCTGGCTTATTTTACTTAGTCCCCCAGTTTCAATCATTTATCTCAAGTGGCAGGATTTTGTTCTTTTAAAAGGTTGAATAATACTCCATTTTGCATATACACACATGCATGTGCATATATGTGTATATACATATGCATACACATACATACTACCATTTCTTTATCCATTCATCCATTTATGGATATTTAAGTTGTTCCTACAAGCCTTGTTAGTATAGTTCTTGAGCATGGTAAATGCTCAGTAAGTATTTATTGATTGGCTAACCAAGGGGAACTAAGATATGGTGATGGACAAGTTGGGGAAATTTTGAAGTTGTTGTTGAGGACCATGACATAGAAGACAATCATACATCTAAAATAGGACAGACAACTCTGTTTGAAGATAGAGGGCTAGACCAGATGTTCTGAATGTCCATCCCTTCTTACTTTCAGGTGTTTTTTTTTTTTTCAGTTCTTTAGATACAAAAATGACAGAATGCAAACTTACATACAAATGTTAAGAGAACATTAGGACCAGGCATGGTGGCACATGCCCATAATCCCAGTCCTTGGGAGGCTGAGACAGGAGGATTGCAGGTTTGAGGCCAATCTCAGCAACGTAGTGAGGCACTCTGTAACTTAGTAAGACTCTGTTTCCAAATAAAAAATAAAATAGGGCTGGGGGTGTAGCTCAGAGGTAGAATGCCCCTGGCTCTAATCCCCAGTTACACACACACACACACACACACACACACACACACACACACAAAACAAACATTAGGAACTTTTTTTTTGGCGGAACTGGGGATTGAACTCAGGGGCATTTCACCTCCAAGCTACACCTCCAGCCCTATTTTTATTCTTTATTTTGAAACAGGGTCTAAGTTGCAGAGGGCCTCACTAAGTAGATGGGGCTGGTTGCGAACTTGCAATCCTCCTGTCTCAGCCTCTCAAGTATTGGGATTACAAGCGTGTGCCACCATACCTGGTTAGAAACTGATTAAAATGGGATAGAGGTAATAAGAAAATAAGAGTAAGATGGGGAGATATTGTTCAAAGGATACAAATTTCAATTAGATAGGAGGAATACGTTCAAGAGATCTATTACATAATAGGGTCACTATAATTATAATATATTGTTTTCTTAGAAATCACTAAGAATAGATTTTAAGTGTTCTCACCTTAAAAATAATAATAATGTGAGGTAATAAATATATTAACTAGCTTGATTCACTCATTTCATGGTGTATACATATGCCAAAAATCACATTGTATATCATAAATATATATATATATATAATTTTATTTGTCAATTAAAACAAAAATCATTAAAGAAAAATAAAATTAAACAAAGAAAATTAGTAAGAGCCTGTTGATGTAGGTTATTTGCATCTTTGTGACTGTGAATATATTTCTATAGGGAGCTTTATCTATTTGTGGATATTGTGTATGTGGGGGATGTTGTTTGAATATGTGTATAAGTGAGAGGGAATTGTATAGATGTAAATATGTGTGTGTGTGTGTGTGTGTGTGTGTGTGTGTGTGTATGAGCACCTCCCTCTCTCTCTCTCTCTCTCTCTGGGGCATTGGGGCATTCTACCTCAAAGCCACACCCCTAGACCTGTTTTATTATTGTTTTGAAACAGGGTCTAGTTAAATTGCTGAGAGCCTCACTAAGTTGCTGAGTCTGGCCTCAAAACTGCGATCCTCCTGTCTCAGCCTCCCAAGTACTGGGATTACAGGCATCCACCGCCACATCCAGCTTCTTCATCTTTCTTGAGGGCCGCTTTCTCTTCTTTTTCCTTGTGGAACTCAATAAATAATTACCATTATAATATCTTAAACATAATAATATAATGAAATAGTAGTGGTAGTAGTATATTCTTGTCCTTAAGAATATCTACTTTTTCCAGATCTTTTTTTTCTCCTCATCCTTGTCCTTCTGTTCTCAGGGAAAAGCAGACTCAGAATCACAACCACACAGAGAGGTCAGCCCCCATATAGCCAGCAAGCCTAGATTTTCTTTACACACTGATTTATTTCACTATAGTTAGGTTTTTCATCCTATAACAAACTGAGATTTTCTCTATTCAGAATTCACACATTTTTTCTGTTGCTTAAATTAAAATAGGTCCTCCTAGGGAAGGATTCCAACTAAGTGTTGACAGTGGTTACCTCTAGGGAGGGGATTGGGTTGGGTGTCAGAGGAAAGAAGCAAAAGAAGAGAACTCACTAGTTTTCTCATTTGCCAAAAAATAATATTTGTATAAAGTAAATGTTTTAATTTTTATTTATTTTTGTGGTACTAGGGATTGAACCCAGGGGGCATTCTACCTCTGGGCTATGCTCCTATGCTCCTAGCCCTACCTACCTTCCTTCCTTTTTTTTTTTTTTTTGCGGTACTGCCAATTGAACCCAGGGGCATTGTACCTCCGAGCTATACCCCCAGTTCTATTTTTTATTCTTAATTTTGAAACAGGGTCTCATTAAGTTGCAGAGGACCTCAGTAAGTAGCTGAGGCTGGCCACGAATCCAGATCCTCCGGTTTCAGCCTCCCAAGTACTGGGATTACAAGGGTACACTTATAACAGGGTCTAGCTAAGTTTCTGAGGGTCTTGTTAAATTGCTAAGGCTGACCTTGAACCTGGGAACCTCCTTTCTCAGCCTCCCAAGTACTGGGATTACAGGTGTGCCCCACCACACCTGCCTCCCGGACCTTTTTATTTTTTTATTTTGAGATAGGATCTTACTAAATTTCTGAGCCTGGCCTGGAACTTGTGATCCTCCTACCTCAGTCTTCCAAGTAGCTGGGATTATAGGCATATGCCATAGTACCTGGCTAAATAGTTTATTTTAAAAGTAATACAAGATGATTTCAGAAAATTGATGGTGCAGGATGGTGTGATGAAGTCTCACAACTCACCCACAAGTCTGACATCCAAGAGCAGGTTTTATCTCAGCTACCCCCTTTTATATGTGCATGTTTGTGGTACAAACTTAAGAGCGTAGAGAACATCACCCCCCCCCCAGTGTTGTTGACGTCCTGGGGCCTCTACTTTCAGCTCTCTACCCCTTCTCTATAGATTGTGCAGAAGCTACCCCTTTGGTGACAAAGCAGCTTTGCTGAAGTACCACTGGTAGGACAGTGCACCCTGATCTTCAACTTCAGTGCCTGAGGCTGGTCCAAGACACCTGCATTTAATTAAGTCCAAGATGGGTACCTGGAACTGCACTACCATTTCATGATAGAAACTTCGGGGTAGAAATACAGGATGTCAGAATCA
This sequence comes from Graphiurus murinus, assembly GCA_004027655.1. NCBI lineage: Eukaryota > Metazoa > Chordata > Mammalia > Rodentia > Gliridae > Graphiurus > Graphiurus murinus. Next base: position 14,813 of record PVLC010002125.1, on the reverse strand, counting down.
TCTGAAGATTTTGGACATCAGAGTCCCTATGGCTCAGATCCCATATCTTCACAGAGTCACAGAGATAGGAGAAGGAAAATGTTTTCTTTTCTTTCTTGTTTTTAGTTTTCCTTTTATTTATTTATCCCAGGTGTGTATGTGTGTGTGTGTGTGTGTGTGTGTGTGTGTGTGTGTGTGTGTGTGTGTGTGTGTTACAATCCAGGGGTATTCTACCTCTGAGCTACACCTCCTGCCCTATTTTATTTTTGAAACAGGGTCTCAGTAGGTTGATTAGAGTCTCACTACTTGCTAAAGCTGTCCTCGAACCTATGATCCTCCTGTCTTAGCCTCCCAAATACTGAGATTACAAGCATGTATCATCACACCCACCTTACCTGACTTTTATAATGAACTTCAATGACAACTTCTGTTTGTTATGAGCAATAAATTAGGTAATATAAAGTAGTTTGTATGCACTTGTATGTAATGTAAAGTACTTGCATATGATGTAATGTTATATAATGTATGTAAAGTATTTAATGTAATTCCTGGCATATGATCATTGTAGAGCAAATGTTGACAGTTGGCAGTGTTGTCACTATATTATTATTTTTAGTTTCTACTGGACTGAGGTGAAATCTTCTGTCTCTGACCGTCTGTATGTCTGATTGCTGAGTGTTGTGTTACACTATTTCAGATATAATGTCTTCAAACATGCTTATGTTTGGAACTTTTCCTGATAATAACCTCTGGCCCCAAGCACCATTACCAGCCACATGATACGCTCAGTTTTTAATCTCCAAAAGCATATGGAAAATGCAGAGGCTGATAATGGAAGAAGTGGAGCAGAATGCTGGTTGCCTCCATGAAGATTTTCTGTACAGTAAAAGCATGCCTCTGGTTTTCTCATCAGTGTAGCCTCTGTATTGCAATGCTGAGGAAAGTTGGTAGAAGTGAATTAAAAGCTTTCTCCACTGGGCTTGACAGCACATGTCTGTAATCCCAGTACTTGAGAGGCTGAGACAAGAGGAAAAGAGGCTTGAGGTCAGCCTCAGCAGCTTAGCCAGGCTCTTAGCAACTTAGTGAAACCCTGTTTCAAAATTTAAAAATAAGTAAATAAATAAAATAGGGCTGGGGCATAGCTAAGAGGTAGAATGTCCTAGGTTTAATCCCTAGTACTAAAACAAACAAAAAGCAAAAAATTCTTCTCTGTTTTTCTCTTGGTCACTTTTACTGTTTTTTTTTTTTTTGGTTTGTTTGTTTGTTTTAGTACTAGGGATTAAACCTAGGACATTCTACCTCTTAGCTATACCCCAGCCCTATTTTTATTCTTTATTTGGAAACAGGGTCTCACTAAGTTGCAGAGGGCCTCAGTAAGTAGCTGAGGCTGGCCGTGAACCTGTGATCCTCCTGTCTTAGCCTCCCAAGTACTGGATTACAAGCATGTGCCACTTCGCCCAGCTTACTTTTACTGTTCTGATCAGAAGGTAGAATGCCACGTATGCTCCTTCATGTACCCTATCTCCCCATTGGCAGTGACAGAAATTCTTTCCCTTCCAGCACCTTTTCCCCAGCTATCTAAGATAGTGCAATTTTTAGTGTATTTGCAGTTTCATGGAAATCTTGATGGGCATTTGTAATGGTGATTATCAGATGGTGCTAGCTTGCTGCCATGTTAATCCTTTGGATGCAGCTGATTTTCTTGCTAACGACTTCAGTGAGAATACATAGAAATCCTTTGCTTTTTCTTGGCCCTTTCTTGATACCTCTTCTTATTTTATCCAATACAAGGGTCTTCCATTTTGTGCAAAAAAGCTATGTAGTACTTCCCTGACACCATCATCTCTCTGGAAAGAGAGAGGTTATTATGGTTTGAATCTGGACTGTTTCCCAAAATCTCTTGCATCAAAAGCTTGGTTTCCAGTGCACCACTGTTCTAAGGTGGGCATTTTGGAAATTATTGGATCGTGAAGGCTCTAATCTCATCAGTGGATTAATCCATTTGCTGGATTATTACTTTTAATGGACTACTGGGAGGTAGTAGAAGCTATAGGCAAGTGGGACATGGTTGGAGGAAGTAGGTTACAGGGGACACGTCCTGTAAGGTTATATCTTGTCTCTGGCTTCTTCCTTACTCTCTCTCCCCACCTCTCTTTCTTTTCTTGGATGCCATGAGCTGAGCAGCTTTTCTCTGCCATGCACTTCTGCCATGATGTTCTGCCTCACCTCAGTCCCAAAGCAATGGACCAAGCTGACCGTGGTCTGAAACCTCTGAAAGTATGAGCCAAAATAAATCTTTCCTCCTTAATTTGTTCATTACAGATATTTTGGTCACAGTTACGAAAAGCTAACACAGGGGTTGAAGAAAAAGGGAAGTTAGCTGAACCTGAGGGTTGTATGTCAGGGTGTGGGAGTACATAGGATGGGGGTACTGCTTACTATGTTCCTCTCTGAGCTGAGAATCTAGGAAAACTGCAGAGAGTAGGGCAGGAAGAGGGTGACCACCTTGGAGTGTTAGCTTGTAAGGCCTCTATATTATTCATAGATCCCAATCTACTGATTAGGAGCCCCTGACCTAAGATAGTAGAAAAATGGTTTGTATTGACATTGTTGCTGTTTTTTAATATCCTTCCCAAGGTATATCTCCCTTCCTGTATTAGCTTTATAAATCTTGATACTGTGTACTTTGATTGATCTATTTGCCCTACTTCTTTCTACTTCTTGGATCTTTTCGTTTGTGTGTGTGTGTGTGTGTGTGTGTGTGTGTGTGTGTGTGTGTGTTAATTACTGGGGATTGAACCCAGGGGCATTCTACCTCTAAGCCAAATCCCCAGATCTTTTTATTTTTATTTTGAAATAGGGTCTCTTTAAGTTACTGAGGATCTTGCTTATTTGCTGAGGCTGGCCTCAAACTTGTGATCCTCCTGTCTTAGCCTCCCAAGTTCTGGAATTACAAGTGTGTGCCATGGCGCCCAGCTGCTTCTTGCAGCATTTCTCATTTGCCTTTTAGCTGCCTCTGGAATTCTGGTCCTTTATTTGGCCTTTCATGACCACTCCATATGTTGACATACAGGCAGTCTCCACCTAACACAGAAGCTGAGTTCTCAAAGTTTATTCTGAAGTCATTTGTTTGGAAGATGACATGCATTTTTCCATAGGAGGAAAAATGTTATAAGTGGAATTACATTTCCAGGCCAGCTCATAGAAGATTTTTTTTTTTAGCTTTAGTATACTAGAAGTACAGGCCATTTGCAATGAAAAAGTAGGAAAACTTGGTAATTCAGAAAAAAAGGAGGGCCGGGCGTGGTGGCGCACGCTTGCAATCCCAGCATTCGGGAGGCTGAGACCGGCCAGCCTCAGCTACCTAGTGAGGCACTCCACAACTTAGTGAGACTCGGTTTCAAAATAAAGAATAAAAAATGGGGCTGGGGGTATAGCTCGGAGGTAGAATGCCCCTGAGTTCAATCCCCAGTACCGCCAAAAAAACCAAAAAAAAAAAAAAACCAAAAAGAAAAAAAGAAAAAAAGGAGGGGGAAACCAGAAGACAATCCAATGGAATAAGAAATAGTTTAACTTGACTGCTAGCACTGCAATCAAATAGGTAGAATTGGATGAAGTATACAGGGCTTTCTGGAAGCTCTCCAGAAAGACAAGGATTTTGAAAGGCTGCAGAGGGTCATAACATAGTTCTTTAGTATTTCTAATTTCACTTCTAAACTGATGTTTTTTTAAAAAAATAATAATCACTACCATCTACTGAACACCTACAGTGTGTACAGCACCATGCTGGGAAGTTTACATAACTCCCCTTCATTTAATCTTCACAATAGCATTATGAAGTAAATTCTATAATGTCCTTTGTTTTACAGATGAGCAAACTAAGGCTTGGAAAGATCAAAGAGCTTTAAGAAAGGTACACAGCAAATAGCACATCACATCAAGTCCATGGTATCTCATTACTCAAATCTGTGCTTTATAATATATTCTGGGCTACCCTTTACTTTATCTGGCTATTTCAGGAGCCCTACTGCTAGAGTTGTTTGCTAGCTCACTGGGAAACCAAGATCAGAGAACAAGAGAGGTAGAGGAAGGGAGAGTTTTGCTAGGCAAAAGTTCAACTAACAAACTGTCTTCATGGTTCCTGATTTTATATATATATATATTTTATATATATATATATATAAAATATATAAATATAAATATAAATATATATAATATATATATATAAAATCAGGAAATATATATATATAAAATCAGGAAATATATATATATATATATATATATATATATATATATATAGTGCTTCTCAAACTGTGCTGTGCATGCAAATCACCCAATGCTTGTTAAAAGGCATCAGGTCTGGGAGGGGCATGAGATCCTGCATTTCTAACAAGTTCTCAGGCAGTGTTTCTCCTGATGGTCCAAAGACACGTTGAATGGCAAGGCCATATAAATATCCATTAATATCTGGTTCCTAATTTAATTGAAATCAGCCTCTACACTAAATAGTCACTTATTCTCTTTTCTCCTGCAGGCTGCTCCAGGCCACTGTCTCTTCTTTGGGTCTGCCAGTCTGTTTTAGCTTATGCTTAACTGCTCATTTAAAAACCAATGTTAAACATATATGAACATCTTCTCCCATTCTGAGCTCTAAGCAGTCTCAATCAGCCATTAATTTCTCTTGGCACAAGCTAGATCTCTGGCCATGGGGTTCCAGACCTCAGCAGCTGTTCTCAGCTCTCCCCCTACACCCCTACCAGGAACAGTCTTACAAAGGTAGAAGGCATATAACACTACTATTTTTTTTTGTGGTACTGGGGATTGAACCCAGCGGCATTCTACCTCCGAGCTATACCCCCAGCCCTATTTTTTATTCTTTTTATTTTAAAACAGGGTCTCATTAAGTTGCAGAGTGCCTCACTAGATAGCTGAGGCTGGCCACAAACCCGGATCTTCTGGTCTCAGCCTCCCAAATGCTGGGATTACAAGCGTGCACCACCACGCCCAGCATAACACTACTATTCCATCTCTTCCTAATTTCCTTTTTCAGAGTTACTCCCTTAATCTGAAGCAGACAACAGCCCAGCTTTTTAAAGAGTCTAAATCCTTATCCTTGCACAGACCTGAAGCAGTACCTTTTCAGCAGTCACTGAAAAGGTTGTTGCAGAGGCCTCTCGCCAATTCCAGAAGCCCAGTAAAATTTGTTTCCTGGAAGGTTGTTTGCTTTTTTCTTGTCACCTTCTCTACTTCCTCCCTTTAAGATTTTGACTGTGATCATTTTGAGCCATTATTCAAGCTTTCCTTCTATTTTTAGAGTCTATGACTAATGCTTCCCCAATAGCAAGAGTCAGGGAGGGCCTTCTACTCCAGCCAAGTGCTGCTTTTTAGGTAGGAAATAGTCTTTCACAATATCTACAAATCTGCTTGATGAGCTGTGGCCCATTACAACTAGATTGCTTTTCCATCTTCTCTTTCACCTTTGGGAAGGTTAGCTTTGGGGGATAGCCTTTCTAACAGCCATTGAAGGTAGGTTCTTATCTGGTCTTTGCTTGAAAAGACTAAGCAAATTCACAGTTCATTGGATGATCAAAAACTGTGCTGAAAAAGAATCTCAATCTTCTAACTGCTATCCATTAATCTTTTACCATATGGAACAGAAATAGCTCTTCAAATGTTTCATGACAGCTATCATATCTTCCTTTAACCATTTCTTTACTAGACTAAACATACCCCATTCTTAATCAGTTCTTAGTGATTAATGTATTTCCTTCCTTCCTTCCTTCCTTCCTTCCTTCCTTCCTTCCTTCCTTCCTTCCTTCCTTCTTCCCTCCCTCCCTCCCTCCCTCCCTCTCTCCCTTTCCCTCTCTTCTCCTCCCTCCTAACTTCCTTTCTTCCTTCTATGCTAGGAAGACACTCACCCTACCACTGAGCTATTTTCCCTCAGCTCCTTGGTGATTTCTTGATTCTTCTTGTGTGTGAGTGGGGACAGGGGCAGGTACTGGGGATTGAACCCAGGGCCTTCTACCTCAGCTACACCCATAGCCCTTTTTATTTTTTTGTTTTGAAACAGGGTCTCACTAGGTTGCTAAGAGTCTTATTAAGTTGCTGAGGCTGGTCTCAAATCTGTGATCCTTCTGTCTCACCCTCCTCTTAACTCTTGTTTAGATGCACTATGACTTGTAAATATTTACTTTGAATTAAGTCCCTTAACTAGATGCTGTGCTGCAAGTCTGTAATCCTAGTACTTGGGAGGCTGAGACGGGAGGATTGCAAATTTGAGGTCAGCCTCAGCAAGTTGACAAGACCCTGTTTTGAAATAAAAAATAAAAATGGCTGGGGGTGTGGCTCAGAGGTAGAAGTTCCTTGGGTTCAATCTCCAGTACTAAAAACAAACAAACATGACTTTCCTTCTAGTGTATCTCTACCTGGTCCACCTGGCACTTGCCCTCTTACTCTTCCTCCATGATCATGGAAGATTTTTTAAAATGTTGATGTGTGTTCCATTTCCTCACATCCAATTCAAAACTCAGCCCCCCCCCCAACACACACACTCTGGCTTTTCTGTCCCCAGAACACCACCGTTACAGCCCTTGTTTAAAAAAACCAATGACATCCTATTTGCCAAATTGGATGAACAATTTGAAGTCTTTATTTTACTGGTCTTCTCTCTGCTGTGTGGAGCATAATTGATCACTCTCACTCTCACCCTACTTATGTACTCATGCCTCTCTTGGCTTTAGTGATTCTTTTCCTCTCCTGATTTTCCTCACTTCTCTGATTGCTTCTTTTCGTGCTCCTTTGTGGACTCTTCCTCTGTCATCCCTTATATGCCAGTCTTTACAGATTTTTTTCATTCTATACCTTTCCCTGTAAATCAGCTCATCCATATCTATGGTTTTTCCACCATGCTATTGACCTGTAGATCTATATCTGTAGCACCAGATTTATCTTGAAGCTTCAAACCCTGTATCCGCAATACCACGAGATACCTCCAGACCAAACCTAGTATGTCCCAAATTCATCTTCTTTACTCAAGATCACTCTTCCTCCCTTATCCATGTCTCCACCACCATTTTGGTGACTCAGACCTCTATCCACAGTTGTCCAGTCCTGAAACTTGGGAGTCATACTAACTTCTTCAATCAGTCATTAAGACCTTTTAAGTCTATCTTCTAAATATCTACCTGATATGTCTCTTCTTTGTGTTATATTAGTCCAGCATCTCCATCGTCTCTTTTTGTAAACTACTCAAATAGATTCTTAGCTGGTATCCCTGCCTTTTGGCCTACTCCCTTTAAATCCACCCTCCACATTAGTGCTACAATGAGTTTTCTCTAATGCAAATCCATTCAAGCTGAACACCTCATCCTAACTCAGTGACTTTGTGTATACTCTTCTCTCTGCTGAGAATGAGCACTTGTCTTTTAGCCTTGTTTTCTTATTTGCCTTTCAGAATTGGACTCAAAAAGCCAGGTGTGGTGGTTCTCACCTGTAATCCCAGTACTTGGGAGGCTGAGACAGGAGGATCACAGGTTTGAGGACAGCCTCAGCAACGAAATGACATTCTCAACAACTGAGCAAGACCCTGTCAAAATAAAATATAAAATATGGCTAGGTATGTAGTTCAGCATCAGAATGTCCCTGGTTTCAACCCCAAGTTCCAAAAAAATTTTTTTTGGACTCAGAGTATGTCTGGGTAGACACACAAGAAACGAGTGACAGTTGTTTGTCTCTGCCAGAGAACTGGGTGGCTAGGGCACAGGAGTTGGAAGAAGAGTTACTTTGCCTGTCTTTATGCATATTTTGTACTTGGCACCATAAATCGGAATTAGCTGACTAGCTTGTGAAAGGCCTTTGTCCAATCCCCAGCCCTGGAAAAAATGAGAAAATAAAAATAAATATGAATTAGCTTTCAAAAAATAAACATTTGTTTTTATGGTACTGGGGATTAAACCCAAGGACATTCTAACTCTAAGCTACAACCCAAACCTTTTTAATTTTTGGTTTTGAAACAAGGTCTTGCTAGGTTTCTGAGAGTTTCACTAAATTGCTGAGGCCAGTCTTGAACCTACGATCCTCCTGTGTCAGCCTTCCAAGTACTGGAATTACAGGTGTGCACCACCATGCCTGGTATAAATATTATTTTTAAAAAGGGCTCAGGGATAATGTCCTCTAGAAACTTCTCTTCCCCTTACTCCTTATCTATAGTTTTGCATTACCTTGTGTGTGCTCCCTTTGGACCTACTATTTGTTCTCTGATTAGAATAATCATATTATGTTATAATTTTTCTAAGTTGTTTTTCTCCTCAGGTTGTGAGTTCCTTGAGGTAAGAGGCTGCATCTTATTTTTGCCCCAGAATCTAGCACAGTGCCCCATAAATATTTATTGAATGAATGAAGAAATGAGGTGTGGGAGCCGGGCGTGGTGGCGCACGCTTGTAATCCCAGCATTCGGGAGGCTGAGACCGGAGGATCCAGGTTCGCGGCCAGCCTCAGCTACCTAGTGAGGCACTCCGCAACTCAGTGAGACTCTGTTTCAAAATAAAGAATAAAAAGGGGCTGGGGGTGTAGCTCGGAGGTAGAATGCCCCTGAGTTCAATCCCCAGTAC
>PVLC010002124.1:14513-122032 GCA_004027655.1 Graphiurus murinus | reverse complement strand
TTTGCGGTACTGGGGATTGAACTCAGGGGCATTCTACCTCCGAGCTATACCCCCAGCCCTATTTTTTATTCTTTATTTTGAAACCGGGTCTCACTAAGTTGCAGAGTGCCTCACTAGGTAGCTGAGGCTGGCCGCGAACCCGGATCCTCCGGTCTCAGCCTCCCGAATGCTGGGATTACAAGCGTGCGCCACCACACCCAGCTTATTCTTTATTTTGAAACCGAGTCTCACTAAGTTGCGGAGTGCCTCACTAGGTAGCTGAGACTGGCCACGAACCCGGATCCTCTGGTCTCAGCCTCCCGAATGCTGGGATTACAAGCGTGTCCCATCATGCCCAGCTTGAGATTTTATTATTAAGATTATGTACATATGTATTAGTTCTTACATTACTGCAACCAAAATACTCCACAGGAACAACTTAGAGGAGGAAAGATTTATTTGGGCTCATGGTTTCAGAGATACAGTCCAAGGCTGGCCAGCTTTAAGGCAGAAACATTGTAGCTATAGCAGGCAAAGGCAAGCTCCTTAACTCTTGGCAGCCAGGAGCAGAGAGAGACAGACCACAGATGAAGACCATGCCCCTCAGTGACCAACATCCTCCATCCATGCCCTACCTCTGCATTGGGGATCATGCTTTTAACCCATAAACATTGGGGGGACGTTCCAAATCCAAATCATAACAACATATTTTGCAGTATTTTCAATTTTTTCTTTTAATTTTCTACATTGAATTTGAAGAAGGGATGATTTATATAGTCATGAAGCTGGAAGCATCTGATTTGATGACTCAGTTTCCTTTTTTAGTGGGAAGGGACTACTTTTCTGGGATTGCTTTTATCTTAGACCAACAGATAAGAACAACTGCAAAAAAAAAAAAAAGAAAGAAAAAAAGAAAGGGGGAGAAGAATATAAAAAGAAGCAACAGAGCCAGAGAAAAATCAGAGAGGAATCACAGAAGAGATCTTATAATTAAAAACCCTGACTTGCATTGAACTCATTACCAAAATATGTTTGCACTGCTGCTGGTCAAACGCTGGGATGCAGAATAAGGAAGAATAGTTCTTGCCCTTAAGGAGCTCCCAGTCTAGTTAGGAACACAGTCACATAGAACAAAGTCTGCAATTACCAGGCACTGTGGCAAGAGCTGGAATATGGATGGAGACAGAGAGAATGTTGACCGTGTGTCTGAACTGGCCCAATGGTATTAAACAAAGGGGCTCCCATTGGCAACTGGCTCATCTGTTTTGCTTTAGGCAATAGTAAGTAAGTGGGTTGTTACTTGGCTTGCTTTGTCAGTTTGTCTTGTGTGAAGTCCTGTTTCTGACACATCTGAGGAGCCAAGTGTGGCTCCTATTATCTACTCTGAACCCTAATTTCTTGACTTAGTGAGCTGTTGAAGCAATTCAAATAGAGTATATCTCTCAAGTACCTGGGGGCACATTAGGTGATCAGTAAGTGAACCTTAATTATTAGTGAATTTTATTGTCATTATTGTCAGGTTAGCAATCTAAACCTGTTTCAACACTTGTATTTGTTGTATTTTTCCACTTCTAAATTGGAAGTTTCCCTGGCGTGGTGGCACATGCTTGTAATCCCAGTACTTGGGAGGCTGAGACAAGAGGATCGGGGTTCGTGGCCAGCCTCAGCTACTTAATGAGTCCCTCCACAAATTAGTGAGACCCTGTTTCAAAATGAAGAATAAAAAATAGGACTGAAGGCATAGCCCAGAGCTAGAATGCCCCTGGGTTCAATCCCTGGTACCGTAATAAATAAATAAGTAAATAAATAAATTGGAAGTTTGTTGTTTCACATCATAAGGAAAAAGATGAGCTCACCTTGGGACATGGAGGTAAGGGTTGGACTTTGGTGGAGGGTGGGGGAGACAGACTTTTGAACTCTGTCTTTAAGGTGGAAAGAAGAGGACCAAGAGATGAAGATTCTGATTGCAGGAGAAGGAAAATCAGAGTGGAGAACAGTAGAAGTCCAGAGAAAAAGGGCCTGAGCATGGGGCCAAGTGATGAGGGAAACCGACGTGGAGAAAATTCTGGCTCCTAACTGTTCTCCAGAGGGTCAGAGAAAACTATCTTAGAGTTTGGGAACAGTTTTGTTGATGTGTTGACAGCTAAGGTTAGAGTGGCATTTCCTTTAGAAAATCCCAAGGGTGCAGAAAATGAACTCTTACCAAATATTTTAGTTTCGGTTTAACTTCTTCCTGTGTAACAGAAGTGATGGGTTTTTTTTGCAGGGAGGGGACAGAGGTTATTGCTAAATCCATTTGTTTTGTGTTTTTTTTTTTTCTTGACTGTATGGTACATGGAGTCAATTATACTCTGAAGAAGGGAATTCTGACAGGTCAGATGAAATGATACAGCAGTGAGCAGATAACCACAACAATAGTTTTCTATTTGTTTTACGAGGAAGCAGTAGACAGACTCCAGCACGCCCGATTGATGGGGGAGTAAATGCAGCAGAGGCGGCTGTAATAAAATCAATGTTCTTAGCATTTGGCATCATCACCCAACTAATGTCAGAAACTTGGGATTGGGTAAATACTTGAGAAAATAAGGACAGATGCCATCTAAAAGTCATCTCAGACCTCAAAAATTCCAAATAAGTGATTTGAAGTAGCACTTAGCTGGGATATTTTCACTTAAGTTATAAAATATGTTAACTTATCAAATAGGTAGATTAGGGAGGAATATAAACATTTTAGTTAGTATCTTATTATCTTTTTTTAACTCTCCAAGTAAAGCTCTGAATTTAGTGTTTTTATCTCCATTTTACAGGCTCAGAAGTATTGGGTAAGTTGCCCAAGTCAACAGCTGGTCGGTGACCAAGCTTGGATTAGAACCAGGTCTAACTGATACCAGACAAGTTCTCAACCATGTTGCCTTTAAAAAGTGACCCACCACACCATAGTAGTCATCAAACAAACGAACAACAAATTAGGAGCTGATAGCTTACAAACTGTTGAAATGTGTCTATTACAGACCTTATCTATCATGTAGAACAAATGCTGCACTTTCTAAAGAGTACATTTTTCGTTTGAGTTACATAGATAAGTCAACTTTAATCTGCATGATCTTGTTGGTAGAACATGGACAACTCAATTCTAATTATTAGAGTTTCTTTGTGACTAAAGTTTGTCAACTCAGGTCATAGTGACCTTACATTCATGACAGGTGATAAGCTAAGACTCTTCTGCATGACTTCATTGATGGGAGTGGCATTTTCAGGCAAACTTGCTAGGTGTTAAGCAATTTAAAAATATTCTGGGAGCAGATATGCTTGCATTTTGATGTGGAGAATATTTGTGCAACATGTGAGGTGAGTAGGGAGATTACAGGAAACTTTAGACTCCTTGTTGTTGATGCAAAAATGTTAGAGAAAGCAGTGTATTCTATAGGAGAACCAGAATAGTTTTTTTTTTTTTTTTAAAGCAGGGGTATCTGTATCATCTAGCAATAATCTCTTTAAAAGTCTGTCTTACTAAAACAAGAAGTTTTCATGAACAAATTAGAAAACTGGAGGAGAGGAACATGAGTGATACAGATCCTTCTTAGAAATACTGAATTTGGCCATGCAAATGAGACAAAGAGAGGCTGAGACAGGAGGATTACAGGTTCAAGGACAGCCTCAGCAAGTAGTGAGACTCCTCAACCTAGCAAGAGCTGTTTCCAAATAAGAAATAAAATCAGGCTGGGGGGTGTAGCTCGAAGGTAGAATGCCTGTGGATTCCATCCCCAGTACCACCACCACCACCACCACCACCACCACACACACACACACACACACACACACACACACACACACACACACACAAAACCAAGAAAACCCGAAAACAAAACAAAAAAAACCCCCTGAATTTTCAGGATGTTTGACTTTCCCATAAGTCTGAGAAGCATCGGTCAGTGCAGTCAGTCATGAGGGGTGTAGGCTGTTGACAGCAAACAATACTCCCAGGTACCAACAGTCATGAAAGATGCGGAACCCATCAGGAGTCAGGACCTGGAGCAAGTGGGGTGAGGCTGGAGTGAAGTGGAACTGTTGCTCTCCTTGCTCCTCCTCAGCAGCTGGCCCAGCCTGGCTTCTGTCAGCAGGTCAAAGCCACAGACAATGGCAGCAAGGGGCCTAGAATCAGTCTTAGATTTGAAGCCAGCACTGGAAGGAGGAAACACTCTGCATACGCCTTGTGACAGAAGCTGCCTTCCTGCTGTGTCTTCTCCCTGAACCATACCTCCAGGTGAGAGGCAGGCTGTGATGTGGTTTTAAGAGAGGCTTTCCTAAAACCATAACATTTGTCCCATCTTTATGGTAATTTGTAGAACATGTCATCAGTTGAGATGCAAAAAAATCTTATAGAAACTTCTTTTGTTTGTTCTGGTTTAATATTCACACCTAACTTTTGTATATGATATAGTTGACTATTTTATATGTACTCATAGTATAAATATGCATATATGTACATGCATGTGCATATAAATATAGAATCTCATTTAATCACACAGTAACTTTATAAAATAGCATGTTTTTTTTTATTGAAGAAGAAACTAGAACTCAGAGAAACTGACTGAGGAACCTGAGATGCGGTTGCCAACCAGTGGTAAGCACGGGGTTCTGCCGTGAGTCCAGGCTCCTCTTTATCCCTCACAGTTTCTACTCCACTATGAAACCCACTGACTTCTTCCCCTAAATGTGCTTGAGACGAGCTATTCTTGGGATGTTTAGCTACCTGGTACAAGTCATCAATGTAGAAAAATGAGAGTACTGTGACAATACGCTCAGAGTGTCCCCCACCAGGATGGTGTCTTGTTTCACCATGCTCAACTTCATTTTTATAGGACCTGCCTTGGGCTTTTGTTGGCTGACCTCCCAAAGCCGGAGTTAGTCAACTGTTCAACAGCCTACGAGGCTGTGTAGTGAAGCCGGAGGAGGAGAGAAGCTGCGGCTGAGTTGACCTGGGATGAATCCAGGTTCTAGCACTTAGGCGTCTCCTGCAAGTTACTTTACTGCTTTGTGAACTTAACTTTCCTGCTCTGTGAAGTGAGGGCGACATCTTTCAGAGTTGTGACAAGGTGCTTGGTTACCGGCGCCATTATTACTGTTACCAGAAGCACAAGTGGTCCAAGAAATGGAGGGTGGGGTCCTGCAGAGCAGTGAAGCCTCTGGTGGCCCCTTTCCATCTTGTTAATAATTGGATTATTGGGAGATGAGGAAGCCGTGAGGCTCTGAAGACGTTTTCAGGGTTCACTTGCTGCTCCTCACTTCTCAGCGGTTGTCTCTAAAGTGCACTTCACTGTGTGGGCATTTGGGGTACCCAGGAGGATTTGAGCAGCAGCTGCTCTGCACCACAGACCAGCATCATTGAAGCAGGAAGGCGTTTCCTGTCACCTGGAATGGGTTGAGACAGTATCCTGGTGCACTGTGACTGGCAGACAGCAGAGGGCACCTCAGACCTGCGATGCTGTGCAAGGGGACCCCAGAGAACACAGAGATGTCACACAACCTTCTCCAGGGTGGGTACACTGCGGATCCCTCCACTCTCTCACTTTAAAACACTACATTTGTCCCCCTACCCCCTGCTCTTCTTCGAAATTTTGTGCCTCCCCCGTCTGCTTGGGACAGCCCGTTAGTCTTTCAAGACTTCTGAGTGAAGAGGGAGCTTTGGACTCGGAGGGGGTTGTTTCCCCTGCAAGCTGGGGACTGCCGGCAGCAACTCCTCCAGGCCTTTGTTGAGAGAGGCCTTCCAATAGTGTGTGCAACTTTGGTTTATTAAATCTGATGAGCTCTATATTTTTGCCACATGTCACAGATCACCCACGTTGACCGAGCCCTGCCAGAGCTGAGCTGCTGTTACCCTGAAATGAAGCCAGATTTTTTAAATGGGTGGGGGTAATTCCACTTTGGTGCAATAAATTATATGGTTCTGCCTGATTTGTTTTGCTCTGGGCTGGGAGAATTCATGAAGGAACTTATCTTGCAATGTGTGTGTATGGGAAGCAGAGCCAGCCAGAGAAAGGGGCAGGGAAGGAAAGGGAATTCTGTTTCTGCGGTGAGTGGGTGAAAGAGTAGATACAAACAGAGCCCCTGGCCTTACTTCTCCTCCTTCTTCTTCAATGGACACTGTCGCTCCTATTTTTCATATCTTTAAACTTGGGGCTATGAAATTCCAGGAAGAAATTTGGGGACTCACATTCCCCACAAAAGGTAACAGGTAATTGAATCTGAACCCCTTTGTTTCTATTCAATTCTTTGTCCTGGAAGGAAAAGGAAGGAAACTCTGGGGACTTAAAATTCCAAGAAATCTGTCTCTTAGAAGTTGCTGTGTGCATATATGTTACTGTCAACATGACTTACATTATGATGTGACTATAATGCACCAATAAAAGCATATAAAAGCCAGGCGTGGTGGTGCATGCCCTGTAATCCCTGTACTTGGGAGGCTGAGACAGGAGGATCACAGGTTCGAGGACAGCCTCAGCAAGTAGAGACTCTCATCAACCTAGTGAGACCCTGTTTCCAAATAAGAAATAAAATTGGACGGGGGCATGTAGCTCAAAGGTAGAATGCCTCTGGGTCCAATCCCCAGTACCACACACAGAAAAAAAAAAGCATATAAAAATAAATTTTATCCTAGGTAAAAAATAACAAACTCCCCCCAAACAAACAAACAAACAAGTTGACTTTCCTGTCCTGAGGCTGTTGGTATTGAAGGAAGACGCTGGAGCCTGAAGATTGTTATTGGTTCATGTCCCATGTTTAAATGGAGTTGGTTTTATGGGAAAATGAGCCCAGTACCACATAGATAAGAAAATAAGATTTAAACTTTACCTTTCTCTTAATTAAATGAATTATTGGAATCATCTGTACTTTAGGTGCAGGGGGCTAGTGTATAAGACATTATGATAGAGCCCAGGGAGGATGGAAGTCAGAAAATCTGTCTTCAAATGCTTATTCTGCCCAAATTCCTATCTTTCTCAGACTTACTCAGGAGCATTCTATCTCTGAGCTACACCCTCAGACCTATTTTATTTTTTATTTTGAAACAGGGTCTTGCTAAGTGGCTTAGGGTCTCGCTAAGTTGCTGAGGCTGTTCTCAAACCTGTGATTGTCCTGTCTCAGCCTCCCAAGTACTGTGCTTGGCTTCATATTTAATTTTTTATTTTTAATAAGTGTAGTTTTTTAAAACAAATATACTTTTATTAATGCATTGTAGTCAGACTTGCCTTTTTAATGGGTAAATATGGAAATACAATTCACCTCATAGGACTTTCATGAGAATTAGGTGAAAAAATGTGGATGAATTCTTCTGCGACACCAGGAGAGCTGAAAAAATATTTATTTTTTAACTTTTAGAATAGTTCCAAAACCATGAGAGCTAACAGTTATTGTCAGAGAAAGAGATCCCTTTGTCTCCTGGGGCTTTTCTTTGGAGGGACAGTGCTGAGCAGCCAGACCTCAAAGGTGTAGCTTCCGGTGGCCTCTCGGCTGGAGAAGAGCCTACAGAACTAAGCAGGACTTCTGTAGAGAAGCTGGGAATCATAAAGACATTCTATATTTATAAATGTGCCCTTCATTTATTTCCAAAACAAATAGGTTTAAATAAACCCGACTGTTTATTCCTTATTCAGGGTAGCCATGCAAATAATTCCATATTTGGAACCTTACAAATAAGGTTTTAATTTTTTTCAATGAGATGTAAAAGGCATCAGAAAAATTTTCAAGGGAAAAGGACGGTTTTTCTATCAAGTTTAGAGAATCCTAAGAGTCACACTTTGTAAAACGTTGCTTGGAAAAAGTCATACTATTGGAAAATCTTTGCTGACCAAAAGGGGTAGAAAACTGCTTTCACATCGTGACATTTATTTGCACTTGTACCCAGGTGGGAGTGAGTGGAGATGAAGGTGACCTCATCAGAATGACAGAAGGAAATCTTGGGCTTTATTCTCCACTGTTGGATGATTTGTTGAAAGTGAAGACTTCCATGAGAATCACTGGTAGATAAATAAAAGTGAGTCTTGACTCTGTACTGTGTCTGCTTCATTTTTCAGGATAAGCTCTCTACTCTCTAGGCGACATCTCTTCATTACTGAAACACCTGTCTTATGTTAAAAATATTCTCAATATTTCTGCCTCATAGAATTCGTAGGAAAAAGCCTTCAGCGAATTCTTTAAAAGCTACTAGATTCCAATTTTAAAAAGACTTTATAGTACTTCAGCAGTCAAGTCTGGAGTTGAGGTTGCCCTGTTGGAGAAGCTCGTCTTTTGCTTCCACCCCACACTCATTCTCTCCTTAGCTCTCTCTGCCCTCCTCCTGCTGGCATGTTATTCTTCCTACCCAGGTACCAGCAACACCTCCATTTCTTCATGTCCTCTCCTTGGGCATGGTCTTTCTCCATCTTACATTCAATCTTCCCAAGGTTTATTATTACAAGGAATTGGCTAACAATGGTGTTGATGCATATTTCTCCCAGTGATATCTTCTTGTTTTCTGACTATACAAATATTCACTTTTCCCATTGAAGAGATTCACAGTAATATTTTCTACACGGTTAGACCTGCCAAAATGTGAACCTTATTAAAGGAATTTATTCATTTAAAATCTCTTGAGTAATAGCCTTAATCACATGGAATTTACCGAATCTTTCTGGAAGTATTTTACTATATATAGAATACCACATATATTTCTACTCGAATTCCCACAAACTGTACCATTAGTAGAATAAACATTTATGATTTATAGTTTTGCAGAAAGTGAGTTGGTGCCAAAATAAAAAAAATTGTTTTCAAAATCAGAAAAAAATCCAGGCAAACTTTAGAGACAATTAGAAGACCCTTAGAGCCATCCAAAAGAACTGAAAAAAATTTTTTTTTTCTTTTTTACTTTTGAATTGAAATATTTGAAAGTTCAGTTTGTTCTGAACTTTTAATTTTTGAATACTTAAAATATTTCCTTTACATTCTTCTATTTTCTGCATAATTATAAACTCATTCATTGAGCTCCCTCCCTGTGTTAGAGGACACTGTATATTTGAATAAACGACAGAATAAAATTCTGTCCATTGGGCAGGACTTGAGGAGTCCAAAAAGAGGTACAGGACTTCATCAGCTCTGACTACATCACTCCTTTGTTTGGGGGAATTTTTCAGCACTGAAAGTAAAAGGGGGATGGGGTGAAATGCTTCAGAGAGGTCAGCGCCTCCTTTGACAGAATTTAGGCTATAAATGTTGCTATATTCTTTTTTTTTTTTTTTTTTGCAATACTGGGGATTGAACCCAAGGGCAGTCTACCTCCAAGCTACACCCCAGTCCTATTTTTTTTATTCTTTATTTTGAAACAGGGTCTCACTAAGTTGTAGAGGGCCTCACTAAGTAGCTGAGGCTGGCCACAAACCCAGATCCTCCTGTCTCAGCCTCTCAAGTACTGGGATTACAAGCGTGCGTCACCACGCTGAGCCGATATTGCTATATTCTAAGTACATTTTTGTCTCTCACATATAATTTTGGACAATGAGTAATTACTTTCCGTCATCCATCAAAGCACTGTTACCCATTTTCCCTTATTTATTAAATACAGTCATCCAGTATCTTGATGTTCACAGCACTGATTTAACCATACAGAGAAGCAAGGCCATGGAAAATAATCTCCCTTCCCCTCCCCTCCCCCTAGTTTGTTTACAGTTTCATCCAGGGTGAAAAGATGTAGAATAGACAATATTAGGTAGCAAAGACAGATGCATTCATTTCTTGCTCTTCTCTGCTCTGCCTGAGTCTCCATGGACACCTCATCCAGCTCCCTTGTTCTGGGGCTTTCTTCTGGCTCAAACAATGGTAGGCAACAGAGCAGACAGGCTGGGGTATTCTTCCCTCTGATCCTCCCTTCTGGCAGTGGCTTTGGCAGCAGCTGCATGGTCCCCTGCCTTTGACCATGGTTCTTGTCAGGTGACACTGTTTTCTCCCCTTACTCTGTAGGTCAGGAACTGGTAAAGATTTCCCTTGTTGTGATTTCCCCCAAACTGACCACACTTCTGTAAAGGGTTTGACCAATGGCTTTTGAGTGCCATTGGACTTGTCTTCTGCTGGAATTCTGACTGACACAGGGATCTTTCTAGGTGAAGAAAACAGTATGCAGGGAGGCAAGAGCAGAAGCAGGGTTTGTGAGGGTTGAGAGGGTGCCTATCACAAGATAAATTTGAGGAAACTGGTAGAGACTAGGTGGAAAGAGACATCAAGTATCAAAGTACTGGGAAACAAATGCAAAAATAGGCAAATAGGATTACAGCAAACTCAAAAGCTTCTGCATGGTAAAGAAAACAATCAACAGAGGGAAGAGACAAAATAGAGAGTGGGTGAAAATGTTTGCAAGGGGATTGTGTGTGTGTTTGTGCGTCTGGGTAGTTTAGAACAAATTCTAAAGATGTGGAAGGACCATATTTGAAGGGTCTTGGATGAAAGTTCAAGGAGTTTGATAATTTTTCCTAGTCCAGGTGAAATCATGACAGTTTTAAAGCAGGGCAAAGATGAGCAAGATATCTTATTCATTCACCGAACAGTAAATATTAAGCACCTGTTATATAACAGAAGAGATGGATGAGGCAGAAAGATGCATAATATCTGGTCCTTTATTCAAATTAATGTCCAGAAGGAGAGCAATTTACATAAGAAGTCTCTGGATGATTAAAATAAAGGGCCACAGTAATCAGGGGAGGAAGAGGTTGATCTTGCCTGATCCTTAAAGGATTTTTATTTAGAGAAATGGGCAAGGACTTCAGGAATAAAGTTACAGAGGTGGGAAAGAGGCACTGGTAGTTAATCTAGTTGGGCTGGGACACAGAAGAAAGAGAATGGCTGAGGATAAATAAGACTAGTGAGGCTGGTTGGGACCCTAAGAGGGAAGGCTTTGAACATCATTTGGTATATATTCTGTTTTTGTCAGGAAGGGGTCCTTGGCAAGATCCTGTTAACCTGGAGACCTGTGATCAGAATTCTGCTTTATCATGAGCAGCCCAGGTGTGTAGGATGATTAGAATGGGAAAGAGGGAATGATGCAGCATTGCACTATGACCTTGCACTATGAAGTTTTCTTTTACCCTAGTCCTCATCATTCCGTGAAGCCTAAGGTGATCCAGGCATTTGGTGTCTATGGAATTGAAGGGTCCAGGTGAATGCCAGCAAGTAAAAAAGGAATAGCAAACTATATTATTTACTACTAAGTGTATTGTTCATTGAGTAAAAGACAAAAACAATAAAAGCATTTTTGTCTAACTCCTTTTTCATTGACCTACTTTCTATTTGTTTAAATATTTAAAAAAATAAAAAAACAATCAAAGGGCAATATTCAAACAGCTCCTAAAACATGACATCAAGTCTCCACTTTATTTCTAGGGCTTAGCGTCCTGGAAGGCAGCTTGCACAATGCCAGATTCCTAGGGTCTTTGTATTTCCTTCCCTCTGTGGATCAATAAATTAAGTAACACGTCAATACCGAGATAGCAGATGAACATGTGTCAGGGAGAACTGGTCCTGGGGGCTTTGTGCTCTGGTATGGAAACTGTTTGATCTTGGTGTGCCGTCATAAAAGATGGGAGAGAGTTTATTATCTTTTATGATCCTGACTTAATAACAATACCTGACAGGGTGATTTTGGCCTCAGCATCTAGTTGGATCTAGGGATGCTCTGTTAGGCTTGTCCCTGTATGAGGTGCAGAACTTGTGGGTGAAACATCAAAACAAGCCATAATGTGCCTCTGGCAAAGGGATTCAGAACAGCTGCAGGGCTTTCTCCTGTAAGGGGCTGGCAGGAAGGAGAAAAATGAAAGTAGAGCAATCAATCTCTATAGCATTCTATATATTAATATTGTTTGCCAGCTCCAGACATTGTTTAATCAATACCGGGTGACGGGTTTGCAATGATTTGTAATATTTGGTATGCCTTGTGGAAACAGCCTGAGCCCATGTCCTGGGGAAGTAGGGAGAGTCCATAAATGCCCACACAATGTCCTCTGGTGTCAGAACAGTAAAAGGTGCTAGGGTCCTGGAAGTGACTAAAAAGAGATTAGATCTCCCACACTCAGTAAGCTAATTCTTTGAGTCTCCTATCAAGGGCTGATTCCTGAAGAAACCAGACAGCACACTGTCTGTCCACCTTCTCCCCTGGTCTCCAGTGAAAGGGAAGAGGGGTTCCTTCTCCTCTGGGAGACCCACAGAGGAGGGGCGTGGTGTGCCACCAGGGGGCGCCCATCAGGCTGAGCCCTAGGGATGCTCTGGGCCTCCCAAACTCTGAGGAAAAACACTGACTTCCTGGTGTTCTCAGAAACATTTGTAAAACAATGAAAGTGGACACAAAAGTCAGTGTTATTTAGCTTAAATTTGCATGACAAAGGCACAGAGAAGGATTTTCCCCTTTGGAAGGTTTACTTGCTGGAAGGCAATGGTGAACCCCAGGGGTAGTCTTGCTTAGCACAAATGGGCATGCTGAGAGGCTCTTAGCTTCCACCAAAACCCCTAGTGTAACAACTGGATGGATTTATCTTGATGCCAATGTCTTTGGCAATCTTTTACAGGCCTCTAGGTCTATGAGTATGCCTTAATGTGCACTAAAGCAAACAAACAAACAAAAAACAAAAAACCACCACTAACATCAAAAAAATGCATGAGATTAAGTCTTTGCTGCAAACAAAACAAAACACCAAGTCTTCAATCCAAATGTCTGCCCTCTTATTTACTACAACTCCTCCCCACCCCTCAACATGTTTTGGCAGCATCGTTTACAAACTGAATCTGTGGGGAGGTTGCTGTGCAAAGCGCAGTGTGTGCACACACACATGCATCTAACAAGCTGAAAACCAAAGCTGAGGTGGCAATTTGCTCATAAACCAGATAATTAAGGATGTGCCAAACTACCTGTTAGGGACCTGGGGTTTATCAGTGGTTTTTATTTACTGTTTAATAGTACAGCATGTTATATAAACCTTTAAGTAAAACAATTTGATTATAAAAACAGCCTTTTCAAAGTCACACAACTCCCCTACAGAGTTCTAAAATCAGTGGAAAATGGGCAGCATCAATAAACACGGTGACTAATGCCAATAAATGTTCTGCCCACCCGAGTACTTTGTTAACCAAGAGGTGTACAAAAGCAAGGTGTAAATATGAAAATGTATCTCAGCTCTCTTGCAGCCACTAGGGTTTTAGAAATGTAGATGCTTTTAAGTATTCATTTGAAAACAGTTCTTTCAATGGTTCCAGTTTAAGGGTACTTGGCCTTTTCTAGTCTACATTGCTTGTTTAAATATTTTTTAAAACTGTTAAGGTTTACTTTTGCTAATGGGACTAGAACAGTGGTCCTGAAATTTAGCTGCACATTAGAATCATCTGGAGAGGTTTAAAAAGTACTGATGTCTGGGATCTGACCTCAGAAATTCCTGTCTAATTGGCCTTGGATTTTAAAAAGCTCCCAACTTTAACGTGCACGGGGATGACCCAGGATTGTGAAATCTGATTTAATAGGTGAATGTCAGGGGGTGGGTATGCAGGAATGAGATTCTGCTCTGTGTGTGTGTGTGTGTGTGTGTGTGTGTGTGTGTGTGTTCCCAGGGATCAACCCAGGGCCTCCTGCATGCTAAGTGCTCTAGTACTGAGCTACATCCCACCCTCAGCAAGCCCTAGATTCTGAAGTTTTAACAAGCTCCTGGGTACTGCTGCTGCTGCTACTGCTGTCTGAAATCACACTTGAGTAGTGAATGTCTGGAGTGAGTGAAACAGGATTTTTTTTTCTGAAATTATCTCTGTCCTATGGAGATCAACCTGGAAGGGAGATAGAAGACAAGACAGAAGATACTTATGTAAATCTTACACATATGGGAGTTCTGGACCTACTGACTTAGACCCTTTCACTACTTCTAGAGTAGGTAAATACTGTTAAAAGGTAAAGTTTTCCTGAGGCAAATATAATCTGATCTTGAATGCATCATGCTGAGTGATGGTTTATTCAGCCATGTTCCCGCCTCGATTGAGGCCTACTATGTGTTGGGTGCTAGCTGAGTTTTCTGCTCACTTTGTGTTATTCAATCTAGGAAGGTAAGATTATTATTCCCTCCCTTTTCACATATGAGGAAACCAAGGGCAGATATTGCTCAATCAAGTCCACAGTATTAACAACAGGGGGAATGATGTCTGCTTGTCATCTCTCTGTGTTCTCAGAGTCCTGGCTGCTCCTTGCCCCCACCATGTCCTTGTTTATCCTTGCAAGTCTATCTTTCCCTGTTTGGATAACCTGGGCTTCTCATGCTTCATCAAAGCTCCGAGTCTTCTCTTTTGCTGGGTCACAGCTGCTCTGATCAACTAATTTATGTTCACATATTAATGGCTTCGTGGGCTACTGTCATCATTCCCGTGACATAATTGTTAAGTGTTTTTCTCTTTTATCCTTATTTGAAGACGATAAACTTCTTCTGATTGAGTTTCACTGCCTCCCCTGTGCTCTTAAGCGTGGCCAAAGTAACCAATCAGTTCATTAAGAAAACAAATCTGTCGAGCAGTGTGTTTGAGGTCTTGTGGAACAAGCAACTGCCTGACTGACAGTGTTTTCCTTCCTCCAGTTCGGTTGGCATTGAATGGACCCAACCACAGAATCTTAAGTACTTACTCTTAAAAACCTACCGCGGACAGGAGTCCAATCTGGGTGGCTTTCACAGTGCACACAGTACCACCATTCATCATTGCTGACTTCCAGGAGAACACAGAACTGCAGGGGGGTTTAGAGCCTGCAGCCCCATACAGGCCCTCCCACCCTGCCTGAGCCTGCACCTCACCCTGCTCCAGTTCCCAGAGCCCTCTTGGGAGTAGGATGTGAACTTTCCTTTGTCTCTACTTAGCCTTTCCTAAGCTTGCGGCATCTATTGTGTCAAGTGCTTGTGTCATGTAGAGGACAGTGGTTCTGATGGGCCAAGAAACAGGTAGCAGGGACTTGTGCTGCCGCTCTCCACCCAGAGCTGCCTCTCCCGACAGCTGCAACTGCTAAAACAATCTTGTTCTTTTGTTTTCCACATTTAAAGAAAGGCCTTCAGCCAAACTGTCGCCCCTGACCTTGTTTTATATTTCCAACGTGCATTTTATTAACTCCTTTTTCATATGGTACATATGGAGCCTGCCACCAGATGAGAAGGAGGCAAATTTTGCATTTCTGATGGAAAGAGCAGCGGTGAGCGGGTGAGCGACAAGAGAGCCTAGGAACAGTGTTTGAAGCAAATCTCCCTTGTGTTGATCTGAGCTCCATTTGTGTTAGTAAGCTCCATGCACAGGTGATAAAACTGCACTGAAGGTGTGTGAGTCATTTCCTTAAAAAACAAATGCAAACAAACCTACAAATATCCATGCATTCGAAGCCTTCTCAGAAGGAGAAGAAGTCATTTTGACCAGAAGATAATTGAAGGGAATTAATGGAATATACTCTGTTGTGATGATGGAAATTTAACTTTTGTTCTTCAACTTGGCAATTTGCTACAGACCGTATAGACTTAAAAAAAGAATCCAAATAAAAATCCATCTTGCATACACTTCCATTGATTTCTAACGGCCCTCTTCTATACAGAACAACAGCCGGGAAAATCATTTCTGTCTATGGAGGAATGATATACTGCCATTTTTTCTTTTTCTAAACCAAACTTAACCCTTTCTTTCTCTTTCCCCCAAGAGTGTCTGTGTGCAGGGGTGTCTACCTAATTGGCCACAAGAGGGAATTAAACTAAATAAAATCACTATCCACAGGGGGCCTCTAAATATGCCTTTTTAATTCGAAAATTTTTGTGGGTTATGGTGTAATTCAAGCTTTTCAAGGTTTATTAGTGTATAGCTGTTGGTGGAGCTCAGAGAGCTCCGGACTGCAAGTTTGATATGCTGCTGGTGCAGAAAGCAAAAGCGCCTTTTATCTGTCAATGCACTGAAGCTACACGACCTGAAAAAGAGGCTCCCTCGAATTGCACATATTCATAAAAGCGACTGAAGGGCGTCAGAGCTGGCCATTTGCTCTGCTGCCTCCACTGCCCTCCTCGCTGCCCGTCAGAGGAGCCATGAGGACTCGCTGCCTCGCCAGAGAAGGCACCATGCTGCTGATGAAGACATGGCTCGCAGATGCAAGTAAATGCCCGTGACCTGACGCGTTCGCTGCCGCCGCCGCCAGAGTCCAAACCCGCTGCTCAGCGTAATTAATTGCTGCAAGAGGAAACGGACCAATGGCGCCTTCTGCTGTGAAACTGTTAATGGAGAACTTATGGAGAGAAAGTCGAGTCCTCTCATCCAAATTGGAATGTGAAAGAAATCTGTTGGAAGGTGATGACAGAAATGAAGTAAAACAGTTGTTTCCTGATCCCCGTGCCAGGTGTGTCACATACTGTGATAAATAAGATCTGCGTCTTACACTCCAGAAATTGGGGAATATTACAAGCGTTTATTATGGTGAGGTACAAAAAAAAAAAAAAAAAAGGCACTTGAAATGCTTTGTTTCTCCTGGCACCAAACAGGGAGCCAGTTACTGCACAATGCCTGGAGCTGCTAATTCTTTTGTTTAGGCTCAAGCCAACATGGCCTATTAAAAGCTTAAATTCAATTTTATTGTTAAGGTATTTATTAACTGATTATGAAAAGACATTAAAGACTCGTAATTAAACTACTAAGTTTCTCCTTACCTTGATTAATTCTCCCCTTTTCTTACACAATAGAAAGTATCCTTGGCGTTCTGAGGGAACTGTTCACTCCCTTGACATTATTTGTTCCAGCTCTTACCTTGGCTGGAGCCAGAGCCTTAAATTAAAGGTATCTGTGAAAGCCAGTGGCTTACGATTACAAGCGGTTCCCCATAGCGAGAGCTGTGTGCAGTGCTTAAGCTCGACCTTAAAACCATTGCCACGTCTCACTCGAGGGTGTGTAATGATTCCTGACAACGGTTTTTAAAGTGCCTTGCTGACTTCTTGTTGCTCAGATGTGCGGGACGTGTACACACAGGTGAGAGCCCCACCTGGGTACCCACCTATGTCATCTCTCTAGCTTGATCTAAGATGTCCTTGCTAACATGGTCATCGCTCCACTGAAATTACTTTCCTTTCTTATTTTTAAGCTTTTAAAACATTTTTGTACACTTCATTTACCAATTGCTTTCCCTAAAAACAGCAAGAGCACTTTTTCTTCCTAAGAACAACAAAAACATCATGAAACATTATTGGAAACCCTGACTATGTATCTTTATCTTTTTGAGTATCTCAAATCAAAATGTATAAAATATGGATAAAAATTTAGTCTTTTTGACTTACTTAAGCTCCTTACAGTTTTGCCGTATCAGAAGTTATTCTTTGGATAAACTTTATCGGTTGCAGTGCCACCAGCAGTCAAAGTAGAATTTAAAACTTAAAAAACAAACAAAGGAATTGTAGTAATGTTGATAATACAAGATATCTAGTTATTCTTAAATCAAATATTTTGTGAAAACCTTCAATTTTGGTATCATATCTTCTTGCTACTCTTCAGTTATTCAAAATGGCTTAAGAAATTAAGATGCCCAATTCTTAAAGGGGCTCATTAAGCATATTAAGGAAATTAAACAGTAGATTTGTCTGCTTCTGAGTATGACTTTAAATATTATAAAATGTCAACTACTGCTATATTTCTCTTGAAGATCCAAACTATAATTTTGTAGTCAATGATATTGCCAGGAATTTATAGATTTAGTACTAAAAATTTGAAAGAGACTTCAGCCTCTTTTTCTTTCTTTTTTTTTTTTTTTTTTAATAATATGAGTGGGGCAAATTTGAGAGGAAAAAAAAGATACTTTGAAACAGTCTTATTTACCTTTTTTTTCTTTTAAGTTCTGAGTTATTTCTAATTTCTAAAATTTAAAATAAATGCTCATTAAAACTAACATCCTAGCCGGGCCTGGTGGCACATGCTTGTAATCCCAGCATTTGGGAGGCTGAGACCAGAGGATCCAGGTTTGCGGCCAGGCTCAGCTACCTAGTGAGGCATTCCGAAACTTAGTGAGACTCTGTTTCAAAATAAAGAATACAAAATAGGACTGAGGGTATAGCTCAGAGGTAGAATGCCCCTGGGTTCAATCCCCAGTACCACACACACACACACACACACACACACACACACACATACACACAAAACAAAAACAAAAACTAACATCCTTAACCTGCACAGTCATTTCAGTTTATTTATTTATTTTTTAGTTAATTAATTTACTTTTAATTGGTGCATTGTAATCATATATCTTTGTTAGGTACAAGCTGGTAAAGGCATACATGCACACATTTCTCATTAACCTTTCCCCAATTCCCACCCCACTCCCTGCACCTCCCTCCTTCTCAAGGTCAGTTTAGTGATTGACTTTGATGTGTTTGTGAAAGTACATCATGCTCATTAGGGTGTCCCTCCTCCCCCCTTAACCCTCTGTTAAGTCAAATTCTTTGCTCACCTAAGGATTCTCCTTCTTCATCTGGAGTCCCTCTTATGTCCCATTTTCTCCCTAGCTTCCATATATTAGGGAGAGCATACAATTTTTTACTTTTTGTGATTGACTAATCTCACTTAACTTAATGTTTTCCAGTTCCATCCATTTCCCTGCAAATAACATGATTTTGTTCTTCTTTATGGCTGAGTAAAATTCCATTGTGTACATATCTCATAGTTTTGTAATCTATTCATCTGTTGATGGACATCTTGGCTGGTTCCATAGTTTGGCAATTGTAAATTGTGCAGCTATAAACAAAGATACACATGCATCGGTCTGATAGTTTGGTTTCCATTCTTTTGGGAAGATACCCAGAAGTGGTATTGCTGGATCATATAGTAGGTTCATTCCCATTCATCTGAGGATACTCCATATTGTTTTCCAAAGTGGTTGCACTAATTTGCAATCCCACCAGCAGTGTATTAGGGTTCCTACTTCTCCACACCCTCACCAGCACTTGTTGTTGTTTGTGTTCTTGATGATTGCCATTCTGATTGGAGTTAGGTGAAATCTCAAGGTAGTTTTGATTTTCATCTCTCTGATTGCTAATGATGTGGAACATTTCCTCATACATTTATTGGCTATTTGTATTTCTTCTTTTGTGAAGTGTCTATTTAGATCCTTTGCTCATTTTTTGATTGGGTTATTTGTTTTCTTAGCTGTGAGTTTCTTGAGTTATCTGTATATCCTATATATTAGACCTCTATCAGAAGAGTAGCTGGCACAAATTTCTCCCACTCTGTGGGCTCTCTGTTGAGGTTCTTGATAGTTTCCTTTGCTACACAGAAGCTCTTCAGTTTAATGCAACCCCATGTATTGATCCCTTTGAGTTTCTTGTGCTTTTGGGGCACTTCAGTTTAAAGTTATCAAAATAAGAGGTTTCTGTTTGTAATTTGAGGTTGCCTTATTTCATAAAAATGTTATGTAAGAGACAAGTCATTATTTACAAAGAAAATACAGCTTTTCTATTTGTTTCTCATGATCAACAATATTTTAAAACATAATCAACAATATTTTAAATGGTATTCTTTAGACAATATTTGTTTAGGAAAAATAAGAATCATTTTATCTACACTATTTTCACTTGAATGAACTTACCAAGAATTTTTCTTGCATCATAAACACATGAAATAGGATTTTTGTCATTGCATGCATCATGAAAATGTAAGATTAGTCTGTTTATTTCTCAGTGTTTTAGTAGAGAAAATAACCATTCCTTCACTCATTCCACAAGGATTGGGTACAGTACTGAGGTACTTGGATCCTGAGGACTTTTAATAATGAAAATACAGTCTTTATCTTTGAAAATCTTGACTGAACAGGAGATTAGATGTAAAAAGAGGATTTGGGAGAAAATATGACCCAATTACCTATTTTATTTCTTCATATTTTGAGAGGGGACCCAGAGGAAAAATAACCTACAAATAATTCAGATTTGGCTGTGGATGAAACCATCTACCCCGTTGCCTGTTTTCCTATGCCGCCAGCCGATGGTCTCTGGGCCTCCCTTTTGTGTCTCTGTCTACCATCCTTTCTCCAATTCTCACACCACATGAATCATGTCCACTGTCTCCATAGCCCGCAGCTCTTCTGTGATTGTTCCTGATGTCCAACTAGTGTCAGACCACAGCCTGACTGTCTCCAGATGATCTGCCTCGGCCAGGAGAAAGCACAATTCCCACAGAGGGCTGTATCTATTTCTGCGTAGTGTTCCATGCTTAAAGAAGACTCTGGATAAAGTAGACAGCTGAAGAACAGCTTCTGCGTCCCTTCTACAAGGGCCTCTCCATCCCGGGGGGTCCAAATGGGAAGAATGATGCAGCTGGGAAGGAGCAGTTTCAGTATGAGAACACCTTCCCTTCATTGCCCCAAGCCAACAGTATTTGCCAGGCAAATATTATCTGGGGCCAGGCTGCAGCCAGCCCACCTCCCACCCCCTGAGTCAAAGTCTGTTGGCAGCCACAGGGGCGAGGTGTTGCTGACTGACGCATAATTATGGTGGACAGAAAAATGTGGACGTGTTAGCAAAGTCAATATTATGGAGACCTCTGTCTTCCCAAATATTCTAAGTGAAAGATATTTCCAGGGTATAGCCAATTACATTCTCTATTTTTACGACCAGTCACAAATGTATTTTTTATTAGCTGGTGTGTTCAATGTTTTGAATGCATAGCCCTTATTTCAATCTCATTTTAGTTTGTGGTAAGTGCAAAAGGATTTTTTGCTGACTTGAAATAGTGAGGCTGAGTTCTTTCAACGGAACTGCAGGGCCCGTTGCACTGAGAGTTTATTCCACAGCCTTCCTCGACTCTGGCCTGTAAATTAGTCTGTGAAGTGGTGTTTATTGCTGAACCGAGAGGTTAAGACAGCCTAATTATATGTTTGTGCAGGAGAAAACACCATGCCCCACCGTGAGCAATTATCCTGTCCCCCTTTCGTAGTTTAATCTAGCTCCAGCTAAGAAGAATGAGGAGATGGCCTGTCTTCACCAGAAACTTAGCTACCAGGCATTTTCAGTGTTAATTACAAATTTCGTTCACTGGAAGAATGACTTCTTGGCATAGCTTAGCTTCGGCGGAGTGGAGGGCATCTGGCGAGGCAACTGGAGGTGTCTTTGTGGATTAGACCTCTAATTCCTCCCATGGGGCAGCACGTGGGTGGGACTCTTGCCATACTTTCAACTCCGTTGCATGATGCCATTTTCCTTTTTTTTTATACATTTAAAGCAGTGAATGCTATATATTGCAGGAAAGAGACTATTAGGATACTGGGACTCTGTGTATAGTGATTTTTTTTTTTTCTGAAATGAAAATCCTGCTTCTCCTAAGGGACTTTTTCTTATGTTAAGAAGGATGTAGCCAATAAAAACCAGAACAAGATCAACAGGTCAATGTCTTTAAAGTTGGTCATAAAATGTATCACAACAAAGAATCTGTAGGGTAGGAATTGCATGCAGAAATACCTCTGTCTTTGTTCTCGGACACTTCTCTGTCACAAGGGCAGCATACTTCTGTTTCTCTTCAAAAGCATTTGGCTCATATTTTCATATACAGGCATATGCTGAAGTATCACAGTGCATAGGTTCAATTTCCTCTTAGGAAAATAAAAGATGCCCTTCATGTCTTCTTGCACTCAACTAGAAATGCTCATTGTCACTGAAACGAGCTGAGGGAAGAACCAGTTCTCTAACAAACAGCATCTCAGTGGTCCAAGCTGCTCTGAAGTGATGGGTGGCCTCCTGGGAAACAGGCTTCTCATTATTAGCAAATTTCCAACCTATCACTCAGTTTCCCCCTCTTTATCCCATTTCTATGAATTTTGCTTTTAGAATGAAATAATATCTTTCTCTCCAGCCACCCCCACCCTGCAACTTCCAGCTCTCAACTTTCTTTGCTTCTTAGACAAGACTCAAGCAAGACTCTCTTTTCTCATTGGCTAACCTCAGGGTTCTTTAGTAGTTTAAGCTTCTCTCTCCCTCCTTTCATTCCTCCTTTCCTGCCATACTGGGGGTTATACCTCTGAACCTAGGGACATTCTACATCTGAACTACATCCCTAGACCTATTTTATTTTATTTTTTTAATTTTGAGACAGGATCTCACTAAGATGATGAGGGCCTCACTAAGCTGCTGAGGCTGGCCTTGAACCTGTGATCCTCCTGTCTCAGCCTCCCAAGTACTAGGATTACAGATGTGCATCACCCAGCTCTTTGTTTTTTGAGGCAGTTTATTTGCTCACTCTGCTTGAGGTACATTATTTACGTTATGACGTAAGACTATAATGCACCAATAAAAAGCATATAAAAATTACCCCAAAGACTATATACTTATTCCAGTAAATCATCCCAGGATCCCCCAGCTACTCTCCTATTGGGGTTTGGGTATGGAATGTCTCCCAAATTCATGTGTTGGCAATACTGCAAGGTTCAGAGGTGGGCAGGGCTGGAGGAGGGGGGTTACTGGGGGAATGGCCTTGAGGACTCTGTCTGTTCCTGGCCTCTACCTCTCCCTCTGTTTACTCCTGTCAGCCATGAATTGAGCAGCTTTTCACTGCTATCCTCTGCTGCCATGAAGCTTCTATCTTGAAGTTGGCTGACTATGGACTGAACCTCTGAAACTGAGCCAAATAAACCTTTCCTCCCCTAAGTTGTTCTTGTCAGATATTTAGGCCACAGAAAAAAAAGAGCTAACTACAACACCTCCCATTCCATGAGAAATTAGTGACATTTTCCACCTAGAAACCATTGATTTTTTTGGCTGGCCTTTGAGATTGCAGGCTCCTTCATTCAGCAATTATTTGTTGAATGCCTCCTACAACGCCAGGCCTTATTTTCATAAACGACACGTTCCATGATGCAGGCTTCTCAAGCCTCTTCCTGCTTTGCCACAGCACATATTTGTGTTCTTTTTTGGACACATAATCCTAGTTAAAACCTACATTTCTTTAAACCAAATAGTTGTAATTTCATGAAGCAGCAGTCTGTTTTAACCTTTCACTTGCCAGAGTGAGAAAGTAGAAAATGGACTTCAACTTCCCTAGCAGCGGGTGGATGTTCTGAAAGAGTGTCAGGAGTGGTGCTCCAGTGGGGCCCTGAGGGGAGGAGCAAGGCTGTGGCCTTGTCTCCAGAGGGAACTCTGTGACACTTTATGCCATGACTGCCTTACAAACATTCTATTTTAGCTTTCTTTTTACTTCAGGGAAAAGAAAATATGAAAATGACTATAGGAACACGACTAGAATGCTCTGGTGATCCTTATGAGAGCTCTCTAAGTATTATTGACTGTCAGGTAAAGTTTTCACCTTTGCTAACACAAAGGCTGGGAGATGGTGAGTAGAACAGCAGATGGTGCCTTGGGAATTTTTTTTTTCAATGGAATTCTTTCTTTTCTAATTAATAAACTCTAAAGGGGCCCTTTTGAGTTCAGGAATTCAATCTTTAGTCTGGATGTAGAAGACACAGGTTACCCTGCTCTACATTTCCTATCTGAAGGTCCAAAAGTTTAAATCTCTAAGTGGAAGGTCACAGAGCTGGTTAGTGACAAGTCAGGACTAGACTCCTGGGTTTCTGAGTTTCAGTCTGCACTCAAACCATCCACCCTGCAGGAACCTGAGGGCCCAAGGCACCGTCTGCTGTTTTACTCACTGTCTCCTAGCCTTTGTATTAGCAAAGGTGAAAACTTTGCCTGACGGTCAATAATACTTAGTGTTTTCATAAGGATTACCAGAGCATTCTTCTCCAAGTCTTTTGAAAGCCTAGAAATAAACCTTAAAATAAAGTTTCATAGCTTGACCTACACAGCCACATTCCTGCCTTAGATATCAGTTTTGCCAAGTTCTCTCATTGAGTCTGAATTAAAAAGCTAGCACACACTGTCATATAAAAATGTACTGGTACTATACTCATATTGAATTGAGTAGAGTGAGAATGAGTGTACTGCTAACAAGGTTTCTGGAACAAAGAGGTACCACTTAAGACTTCAAGAACTCCCAGGAAGCCTGGTGTGGTGGCTCACACTTGTGATCCCAATACTTGTGAGACTGAGATAGGAGAGTCACAGGTTTGAGGCCAGCCTCAGGAACTTAGTGAAACACTCAGCAACTTAAGGAGTTTTTATTTTTTCAAACTAAAATACACAAATAGAGCTGAGGGTATAGTTCAGAGATAAAATGCCCCTCGGGTCAATCTTCAGAACCAAAATAACAACACCCCCCAGACAAACAAACAAACAACAACAAAACAAATTCCTAGGGAAAAATAAAAAAGAATTCCTAGGAAATAAGCCCTGAGAAAGACTGTTTCCTTGCTCAACAGTGTGGTGGACTGGTGAGAAGCCTTCAGTTTTGACTTTGGAAGAGACTGAGAAGGATATGAAGGAAGACACCACAATGGCAGAAAGAACCTGGGCACTGTAGGTAGAGAGATTCAGGTATGAAGACAGGCCGTGCCCCATGGCAGCTGTGTGGTCTGGGGGAAATTTTCTAGACTTTCTGTTTGGCTAGATGGTCAGTAGATTTCAACAAATGAAACAGAATAGCAAATGTAAGTGTGCTTTCAGGGTGTGTGTGTGTGTGTGTGTGTGTGTGTGTGTGTGTACACATTCATACTTCTGTATATAGCTATGCAAGCAGTGGATTGATACAGTATTGCATAGCATTTCTTACTGTGGCCTGTGTTTAAAAAAATGTGAAAATCACTGCCAGGCAACTGGCATCTCGTCACTCCTATGTATTGACACCTGTTGTTCCCCTGGGCTGTGCTAACGGTTTGGGTAATCCCTGCTCTCAAGAGCAGTTGAGTTGGCAAGACCATCCTGCCTTTCCCAAACTTCAACTATTCTTCACAATCAAAGCCAAACACAAGCCTGGCTTAGACAAGATGTATGGAAAAAGTGCTGATTTGGGCTGGAGAGCGACGCATGAGCTCATCCACAAATCACAAGGCTATGTCTGACAGCATCCCGCATTAAGTTGGGAGTGACTTTCCTGCCAGTGATGTGAGCCAAATGTGAGGTAAACTGAGGTACAGTAGGAATCAGCTGCAGTTGGAGCAGTGATGTACATAGACATTTGGCACATGTTAGGCATATGGCTGATAGATTCTTGTAGGAAATAAACTAAAAGTGTTCTTGCTCCAGGACCTACAGAACAGTAACTGGGTTTTGAATTTGCAGGTTCATTCTGTGAACTCAGAATGAGCTCTGTTTTGAATGCAGGCAGATATTCCTTGAAACAAAATGTGATCCCTTAGTGTGGAGTACATCTAAATCCAAACAAGGCAACCGCCAGCTAGCTGAGCACTTGGTGACAGGCTTTCAACATCAAACTCAACTTCAGAATTGAAATTTCAGGACAGATTTTGTCAGTGACACCTATGTCTTAGCATCAAGTGGTGGGCAAGATTTTTCAATGTAACATCTCCTGCGGGGTGTGGAGAGAGGGCCCCAGTCCCAGGAGAACTTATAAAGTCTCAAGAGAGCCTTTGTCATTCTGCCTAATGAAGGCATAATAATGACATCCCCCACAACCCCCTCACGCCCATTATCTCTCTTCTCTCTACTAACAGGGTTCGTTTATGGGTTCTTGGTCATTCCTGGTCTCATCTTCAGGAAGCAACATAACCTAAAGGTTGGGCAATTGGGATTTGGCGTTAGACTGTATGAGTTACATCACTTACTAGCCAGGTCGCTCTGGTGAGTTACTTAGCTTTTCTAAGCTTCAGCTTCCTTGATCAAGTAATAAAAATAGTAATACTACGTACCTCACTGAGTTTTGTGAAGATTAAATGAAACATCATAGAAAGTGCTTGTTATAAGGTACCTAGTGTGCATATTTTCCTCTTATGCTACATTAAGGTCATGGAAGTGTAAAATTATCTGTAAGAATTACTTTAGAAACTTTTTTTTTTACTAGTCTGAGTATAATGAGAACTCACCAGAGGAAACCCAGAATATAAATGCCCTTTGCTGTTGTCTTTTCTCCTCAAGTTCAAGAGCTAGAAAAATGACAACTTAGAGTGAACCCAAGAGGCTCATGTCCCTCTGGCTTCTGAAAAAAAATGAGAGGTCATGATTATTATTACATAATAATGCAGTTTAATTTGGAAACAGGGTCTCACTAAGTTACTGCATACTGACTCTGAACCTGTGATCTTCCTGTCTCAGTCTTCCAAGTACTAAGATTACAGGCCTGCACCCCTGTGCCTGGCTTTAATTTTTTTCTTTGATCTAAGAAAATCAAGTCCAGCGTGAGGAAGCCAAACTTATTGGATGAGACCTACCCACACTATGGAGGTTATTCCGCTTTACGTAAGCTATTGATTTAAATTTTAATCTTACCTAAAAATGCTCCCACAAAAATACTCAGAATGTTTAACCAAATATCTGGACACTATGTGACCCAGTCAAGTTGACACATAAAATTAACTATCATAAGCTGGGGGTGGTGGTACATGCTTGTGATTCCAGTACTTGGGAGGCTGAGGCAGGAAGGTTGCAGGTTCGAGGACAGCCTGGGCAACTTAACCCTTACAGGTTAAGCACCACTAATCTGAAATTCTAAAATATGAAATTCTCCAAATTATAAAACTTGCTAAGCATCAACAAACACAAGAGGAAAATTCCACACTTGACCTCGTGATGGGCTGCAGTCAAAACACAGGTGCACTAAAAATATTGTATAAAATTACCTTCAGACTATTTGTATAATGTGTATATGGAACAAATGACTTTTGTATTTATACATGAGTCCTATCACCAAGATATCTCATTATGCATATGCAAATATTCCAAAATATGAACTCTAAATCCTTCTGGTCGCAAGCATTTTGAATAAGAGCTAGTCCACTTGTATTCCTTCTGTAATGGTTGGTGTTTTTCACAACACCTATCAACATAGTCTTACATTATGTGGCTGTTTTTCAAATCTACAAACTCATGATTCCAAGTTTTCTGTGGACTATGTGTTGGCATTCCCTGTCCCTCTGCTCTTGTCCCTCTCCCTTTCCCCCCAGGGTAGAAAGCATGAGGATTGTCTCTCCTGTGTTCAGAGAGAACAGCATGGAGTCAGGCAGAGGGGGAATTCTTTCCTGATGATTTCAGTATAATCAAAGGGGGCAATTATGATGCAATTATGCTTCTAGGTCATTTGCTCTTCTTTGTTCAATCCTGTAACCGCTTAGAATGGAACTTCCTTGTGCTTTTGTACTAAAAATATTAAGAAAAATGTATGCTTTTTCTCTCAGGGAAACATCCACATCTGGCATCCTGTGTGATGAGCATTTTATGATCATTTTAAGTTCAATAAAGAATGTGTGGGGGCCACAGAAAGGAGAGGGTAAAAAGAGTCACTAAGGCATTTGTATGCATACCTCACTATTTTGTACTCAGTATTATATACTCACTATTAACAGCAGCAAATGTCTGTGCTAGTCATTAGCTGTTGCTTTTGCATCCATTCTCTGCTCTTCTGCTCTGCTGTGTATCGTGAGGGGCCCCATGGCCTCCATTCCCTTTCTTTGGTCCCTCCAGCCCTGGGGTTGGTTGTGCTTTCCTGCTTCCATACTAACCAGTTTCCTTCACCATATGCTGTTTGGCTTTTCAGCTCTCCTAATGCCTTTGTAACCATGTCCCAGTAGTAAATCCCCCAACAAATGACCCGAGTCAATCCCATCCAATGCAATGCTTAATCAAGATTTGTTATAAGCCAGGCGCAGTGATGCATGCCTATAATGCTAGTATTTGGGGGGCTGAGACAGGAAGAGGCATGTTCAAGACCAGCCTTGGCAACTTAGCAAGATCCTCAGCAACTTAGACCCTGTTTAAAAATTAAAAAGCTGGGGGTGTGGCTCGGAGGTAGTATGCCTGGATTCAATCCCTAGTAAACCACCCACTCCCCACCCCACACAGAAGATTTGTCATGGTAAATATTATTAGTGTCTAGTGCCACAAGAATAGAAAAATAGAGTAAACTTTAGTTTACAAGTTACAAAATTATTTTCAAGGAAGAATATCCTATAGAGATGTCAGGTTGAACTCTGAGGAGGAAGAGGCTCTGGATGTTTCTAGGATCTGTGGTTAATCCTGGACTCGTATCTGTGATGGAATCAAGGCATATTAGATAGGAAAAGCAACTACTGTGGCTCAGACTCACTAGGACTTTATTTTCCTACACAGTAAGTGTAGAGGTGAGCAATTGTTAATCCTGGTTCAGCCGCTTTACAACAGCGGGTCTTAGGTTGGCACCTCTGTGCACTCTTATTCTTTCTCTCACAGTTGTGGAACAGTGCTGTCACCGCCTCTTGTTTGTGTTCAAAGCAGAGAGGAAGACCAGACAGGAAAGGCAGTGATGCTAGCTGCATCTGTGGTTTTTATCGGGAAAGTAAAAACATTATAATAGATTCTTCCTTATGTCCCCTTGGCCAAAACTGGATCACAAGGTCAACTGTTTGACAAGGGAAGCTGGGACAATGGGGGACGGAGTGTTGTTATTGATACGGTGACAGAGAAGTGGTATCCATAATTCCTTCTTTGCTTTAATCCTGTCACAGGATTCCACTCTCTCTACGTTCTATACTATGTAAACTCTAATGATATTTTTGAATTAGCACTAAACTCCAAACTTATTCTTTGCTTTGTTTCTTTTCTTTTTTTTCTATTATTACTATTTATTATTATTATTTTCTATAGCAAGTGACTTATGATCATTATGTGTCACTTGTTGGCTTGAATTTGCTTTATTTCTTTTCTTAGGCAAATGTCAACACTGAAGAATTTCTGAGGCTTTCTTACAAGACCCTAGCTACAGGCAAACATTCCCTGTCCTTGCCCTCTCCAGAGGTCTTGGTCCCAAGGAAACGGTTCTTTGCTATGGTGATGAAGGCTTATGGAGCCTGGGGGAGGGCTTTGAATGTCTTCCTCCAGAATAACCAAATAGCCACATGGAAGAAAGTTCTAAGTTTAGGCAGGTATCCTCAGGAAATCAAGTTCTGTTTGGTTGTGGAATTCAATAATTTGGATGGAAACATAAATTAAAAATTTAGGCTCTTTAATCAGGGAAAGACCTGCTGCCTACCTAATGCAAGATGCTTATGAAAAGTAAACAAGGATTAAACTAAAACAGTCAATAATTAAAGTAAGAGTTAAAAACTGATTTCCATGTCCTCCCTCACAGCCCTTTTAACTCTTCTATGAGCAGCTGTGAACCAAGCGTGATAATGGTTGCCAGATGCCATTTCTGGGTAATGTGGACTGTCTGCTACTGGGGGAGGGGGACAGGGTACATTATAAAATGTATTTCTTGTTCAAAGTTCCAGTTAAGGGGAAACTTTTTAAAAAATCCAATTGCTTAACAAAAACAATGGAGGAAAAAATCAATACCTTCTATATTTTGCATCCAATATAAGCAATTAGAAATATTTGTGGTTAAAACATTGGCTGTTAGAGGCCTTTTGGTTTCAGACTCTTAGAATTGGCACACTGGTACCATTATGGGTTCCTTGCCACGGCGCTCTAAGAAGATTGTAGGGTATGAGGGCGTAAAACTACAAGGTCCTTGTGGTCTCTTTAGAAAAATTGATGTTTTTGGTAAAAAAAAGATCCTGCCAGCAAATGGGCCTTAGGAAACCATGTTATACCATTTTCCAGGCTCTTTTTTGTATTCACTGCCTCTTATGAACCATAGGACCGAAGGTAAAATTTTAGGATTGAAAGAAATTTTAGGAACTAGTTCACCCCAACTTTGTCAGCAGCCTTTTAACTGGTTTCCCTACTTCTGCTCTTACCCCCTACAATCCCTCCTATACTCAGCGGCCAGGGTGCTCTCCTTAAAACGTGCATTCGATCCTGTCTGTCACTTTGCCGCTTAAACCTCTTCAGTGGCTTTCCACTGAATATAGGATGAAATGCAGACATTTCTCTGTGATCTAAAACGACCTTCTTGAACTGGCCCC
Organism: Graphiurus murinus; assembly: GCA_004027655.1. Taxonomy (NCBI): domain Eukaryota; kingdom Metazoa; phylum Chordata; class Mammalia; order Rodentia; family Gliridae; genus Graphiurus; species Graphiurus murinus. Next base: position 92,082 of record PVLC010002124.1, on the reverse strand, counting down.
CACTTATCCTTCTCACTCTGTTTCGTATTCTTTCTCCTCCTGCTCAGCCACTTTGGATTGTTTTTCTTCCAGAAGCATGCCTGTTTCATCTCACCCTAAGATTTCCCTCTTGCCTCCTGCTCTCTGCCTGTCACACCCCATCTTCACTTGGTGAGTTCCTTCTGTCACCCAGGAATCAGCTCCCAGGCGCCTTCTCAGGGAGGCTGCTTCAGCCCGCTCTGTCTAGGGAGGCCCAACTCACGCTTCCCAGCTGAGCACTGTCTCTTCACTTGAAATCACACTTTTCATTATTTATTTACTAATTTATTTTCTAGACAGGAAGCTGGATAAGAACATCAACCTTGTCTGTGCAATTCACTAAGGTATATTCTGATACCCAGAAGAGGAAATAGTATATCTGCCAAGAGAGATTTGTAGTCCCTGGGAGAAATCTTGGAGTCATGTGGGCTTTTCGCAGAGTTGTCAAAAAAGAACAAAAAGAGTAAGGTTCTATAAGGGTATCTTGGATAGGTGCTGTTGTTGACACCGCCGATATGCCTTCTCAATGGAAAATTCAGCTGAACTACTTTCTGACTGGTGTCTGGGGATGGGGTCCAGTATGTTGCTAATGCTCTATTTAGTGACTCATTTGGTGTTTTCAAGAGGGGTTACCTTGGGTAGTTGGGGGTGAACAGTAGTTGGTTGTGCCTGAAAATCCTGTCCATCAATAGAACACATTCTTTGGCCCCTGCCCACTGTCTTTAGCACATCCCCATCACTGTGACAACTACTTAGCCTTTTGCAGATGCTCCTGAGAGTAGTGGTTATTAAACCTGTGTGAAAACCTTCATTAGAAGTTATTCTGTAGGGTGGCATTAACCAATCATATGGAGGAAAAATATTTACCTGAACAAACAAAAACACATCTCCCATTATGTGTGCCTAGCAAGGTGCTTCTTCATCGTCCTCATTCCTGTAGAGCCTGTGAGTACCACTGGGAAGAAGGGTTTCTAGGGGACTGAGCCTAGGAAGACAAGCACCTCTACTGAAGAAAACCCAGATTCCTGCCCACGTAACAGAATTCTTACTAGGATCCTGGGCAGAAACTAATCAAGGTCTAGGCCTGAGAGTTCCTAAAAAAGAAATTGCGTTTATTTCCCAGCACTAATAGGGCCATTGCTCTGTTGTCACTCCTCTTTGAGGTGCTCATCTGTTTCCTCCACTATACCTCCATCATGCACCTTCACACACTGTGAGGATATCAGGGTCAGGGCCACCATTAGTACTTACCTTTGGCATTTTGTCTTCTCTGCCCTGTGTCTAGTTCATTACTTACCTCACAATAAAATGATAAAATTATAATAAAATTATTGGCATACTGAGCACAATGATGCATGCCTGTAATCCTAGTATTTAGGAGGCTGTGACAGGTGGATCGCAGGTTTGAGGACAGCCTCAGCAACTTAGCAAGACATTCAGCAACTTAGCAAGACCTTATTTCAAATTTAACAATAAAATAGAGCTGACTGTATAGCTCAGAAGAAGAGACACTGCGTTCAATCCTCAGTAACACACACACACACACATACACACACACACACACACACACACTATTGGCATGCTTGCTCTGATAAAATTGTTTCCCAACCACACTACATCATTTACTCTGTTGGAAGGATCAAGAAACAGATTGGATTAGATTCCCCAGGCAGATGATGATAATGGTGATAACACTGACCAAGAAATGACTAAATTTACTAACATTTATTATATGTCAGGCACGATTCTTAACAATTTATGTTTAACTTATTTAATGCTCACGCAATCTAGTGGGTGAATATTATAACCCCACTTGACATTTAAGCAAGACCAAACATTCACAGAGCGGTGAATTAGGTCATCTGCCCCAAGTTGGCAAATTTTATTTTATTTTTGCGGTACTGGGGATTGAACTCAGGGGTATTCTACCTCTGAGCTATACCCCCAGCCCTATTTTTTATTCTTTATTTTGAAACCGAGTCTCATTAAGTTGCGGAGTACCTCACTAGGTAGCTGAGGCTGGCCGAGAACCTGGATCCTCCGGTCTCAGTCTCCTGAATGCTGGGATTACAAGCGTGCGCCACCACACCCGGCGTCCAAGTTGGCAAATTTTAGAACTGAGTCTACTACTGCCGCGCAAGGCAGACAGTGTGAACACAGGAAGGCGGCCAGATTCAGGCGGTGACTGCAGGATGGGGAAAGTCAGGAAAGGAGCAAATATCCCCTGTGGAGGAGCACACGATTCTCACCTCCAGCCATGTGACCGTGCAAAGAAATGGACTCCCTGTTGCTGAACTTTCTGACTTCTTTCCAAGGAATACAGATAACCTGCAAATTTTCTCAATTTTAAAGGGTTCACTAGAATTCATTCTTTGACCTGAGTACAATGCTGATTTCTTGCTGTAGAAGATTGCAGTGTTTCTGACTGTGAGTTTTTCTTATCAACACAAAAAATATAGGCTCATGTCAAAATTTAAATGCTATAGATTTCAAGTAATTAATAAGATGGGGGCGTGCCAGATTCTCTCCCTTCTCTTTTGGCTCCAAGAATGTTCTCTTTCTGTTTTCTCAAGTCACACACATCTGTTTGTGACCATCCGGCTAATTGGGCCCCATCGAGTGTTCTAATGAGGGCAGCGTGAGTGAGCGAGCGGGTTTAATGCCCGTGGAAATACATGTTTCTAATTGTGCATCCTGGGAAGGTGGAAAGGTTAAAGTAATGAGCTGCTCTGGAGAGTTCTGGCCGAGAGAGAGGACTTTGTTGTTTCACATTCCATCTCTGTCATTGTCACTGAGATGTGCTCTTAGTTCCACCATGGCATCGATTGCCAAGGGGCTCTGCTATTACATTCCATTATCGTGCCATTTCTGAAGGAGGCAAGTCTGTTCTTACAACACAATGACAGTGTGCAGGCGACCATAATTGCCCTCTCTCTGCTGCACTACCCAACATCTTGTATACAGCTGTGAATGGCTGCATTAGTGCCAATTAATCCAGGGTAGGTTTATTGGAGGGGGTGCTGTACAGTACAAAAGAATATTCCTCCATTTTCCAAGTGGTGTTTCTAGAGAGGGAACAGGGACTGAAAGGCGCGGGCAGTCAGATGAGGAGGCTGTCCATGTTATGTTTTGGTGGGACTGGCATATCTCAACCTTTCCACTCATCCTGCATTCCCAAGAAAGCATGGAGGTGGGGTCTGCATCAAAGAACCAGGTTTAGAGTTTCTGATCCACAGGATTAGAGCTCAAAATATGTTGCTGTTTGACGATGTTTCAAAGACTTGCTTTTAGTTGAGTCACTAGTGGCTGTCGATGGCGAGGATAAACAGTCGTTTTAGAAATGGAGGGTTTCTGTTGTGGGAAGTGTAAAATGTTCAGGCCCTGGGGGCTCAGGGTAATTTGGTAATTTCACTGTTGATGAATATCTTACATTTTGAAATGCTCACAAATAAATTGACTTATGACTTCTGTTTTAGAATTCAATGTTCTGACTGTTAAAAAAAGAAAATTTCCCCATTACACCTACTTCCTCCTACCCTCCTCCATCATGTTTTGCTAGCCAATATCTTCTTAAATTAACACATAGAAGACTGGGTATCACATTTGACTATACAGTTGTCCCTTAGTATCCTTGTGGGGCTGGTTCCTAAGACCCCTGAAGATACCGACATCTGAGGCTGCTCCAGTGCCTCCTCTGAAATGGCATAGTATTTGCATATAACATAGACAAGTCCTCCTGTGTACTTTACATCATCTCTGGCTTATTTATAATAGTTAATATAATGTAAATGCTATGAAATTAGTTCACACACTATAATGTTTAGGGAATAATGGTGACAAAAAAGTTAGTACATGTTGAGTATTTTTTTTTTTTTTTAGTACTGGGGATTGAACCCAAGGGCACTCAACCTCCGAGCTACAACCTCAGTCCTATTTTTAGTCTTTATTTTGAAATAGGGTTTCACTAAGTTGTGGTAGGCCTCACTAAGTAGCTGAGGTTGGCCTCCTCAATTTGTGATTCTCTTGTCTCAGCCTCATAAATACTGGGATTACAAGTGTGAGCCACCATGCCTGGCTTCAGTACTGTTTTTTTGAAAAAAGTACAGAAGAAAAAAAGAAAAGAATCCGAAGATGGCGTCTGAGTGAAACACCTCTCTTCAGGTGCTGTGAGCTCGAATCAAATCTGCCATAAAATCAGCTTCTTGATGGAAGAAAAAAAAGCAACAAAAAAGTGAACAAAACAATGAAATTTGAACTACAACTAAAGAGACCCCAGAAAGCCGACCAGGGAGAGCAAAGGAGCCCAACTGCATGGCAGGGGTGCCAAGCCTCAGAGCTGTGGCAGCCATTAAGCCAGTCACCGGACACGGGGATCCACTAACACCGCTGCTGACCCAGCGACCAGGCGTGGAGTAAGCAACCCCAGAACTCCACATCCTAACCAGATGGCATATCCCTGCACCTTCCACACTGACCGGAACCCATGGTACGACCAGCCTAAGCCCCCGGGGGACCACCCCAGCTCACCTCTGCCACCAGAGCTGGAGCAGCGATCAACTGTACTGCAGAGCTTGAATCAAAACTGCCACAAACGCAGCTTCTTGAGGAAGGAAAGAAAAGCAAAGCAGAAAAAAAAATGTGAATAAAGCAACAAAAGCAGCTGAACAGAACCCAGGGAGAACAAAGGAGCCTGTGCGCGCATGGCAGTGGCGTGCACAGTGAACCGGCGGCCACCATTTTGCCAGCCGCCATCTTGCCAGTCCCCATCTTGCCAGTCGCCAAAGGCAGCATCTATTAGCACCAAGACCTCCAATGACCTCCCGTGTACCCAACGACCAGAAGTGGAGTAACTGACTATGGACTTGCACACCCTAATCAGGCGGCATATCCCTGCAGGATCAACAGCGATCAAGAACACCTGGGACACCCCAGATCACCCCTCCCACTGGAACCAGAGTAGCAGGGATCTGTAAGTTAAATTGCACCCCAGGATGTGGGGGGCCCCTATATAAAGCACAGACTCAGTCACCCACCCTTCAAGCAATTGGATAGAGCAGAAGTGTGGGAGGGACACAGTGCACACAGGGCATAGAGAACTTCCAGGCACCCTGGAAAATGCCCAGCATATAGATTGCACTCCTGCCACCAGCAACGGCAGAGAGAGAGAGAGACGCAGACAGGCGCTGTGGAGAGCTCAGAGCACAAGCTTGCAGCGGGAGAGGCATCAGCGGAACCCCCTGCCTGCACTGACAGATAAAATAAGAATGCCAGAGACACACTTAAAAATTTAAGCTCTGTACTTACAAACTAGCAGGGTTTTTGTTTTTGTTTCTTGTTGTTGCTTTTTGGTTGTGTGTGTGTGTGTGTGTGTGTGTGTGTGTGTGTGTGTGTGTTATGTTTTATTTGTTTTTACTCTGTTTTCATTTTGTATTGCCTTGATTTATTTATGTTTGTTTGGATGATTGGTTGCTTTGTTATTTTTTGCTTAGTTTGTTGAATCTCCTCCTTATCCCTTTTACAAGCTTCCCTCCCTCTCTCTCATCTATATTCTTATCCTCAACACTTTTTATCTTCTCTTTTATTTTCCCTTTTTCCCCTGTCTCATATCAAGGCCATCTTACACTACCACACTTAAAACTACCAAAATCCCCTGACATATCCACCATCTCTAATCTTTACAATATATCACCTCAACACACTCAACCTCTTATTCCACTGGACCACATCCTCTACTTTACCCTATTCTTGCATTCATCACTGTGTGTGACTTCTCACCCAACCTTTACCACTGAACACAGCCTGTCCCTGTATGTACCAGCGGACACCTCTAAACCCTCACTGCAGAGATTGGATGAGAAAGCTTGCAAGAGCAGCAAAGATATAAATTTAAGAACAGGGAAACCATGGGAAGGAAAAACAGCAAAGAAACAATGACCACAACCCCTCAATAACAGATCTCACCAACCCAGAATTGCAGAGATTACCAGAAGAACAATTCAGATCTTTAATACTAGAAACAATACAGGTTTTTCAGAAAGAATGTAGGGAGGGGTTGGAAAGAAATAAAGGAACAAATAAACAAAGAATCTGACACCCTGAACAGGAACCAAAAAGAAGCATTGAAGGAAGTGAAAGATGCAATAACTGAAGTGAAGGCATCGATACAAACTATCAATAGTAGATTAGACCACATGGAAAATAGAATATCACTCTTAGAAAATGACTACAAAGAAGAACTAACAAGTAAAGCTCAGAACCAGAGAAACAATAATTTCCAGGAAGCAAACAACTAAGCAAAGAATAATAAACACCACCAAAAACAGAAGTCAAAACTCAAAATGTTAGGAATTAAAATTCATCTCTCAATAATCTCACTGAATATAATGGTCTCAACTCCCCAATAAAAAGGCACAAGGTGGCAAAACAGATTAAAACCCAGAATCCATCTATATGCTGCCTACAAGAAACACACCTTACAAGCAAAGATTCCCATAAACTAAAGGTGAAGGGCTGGAGTAAGGTAATTCATGCCAATGGAACTCGAAGAAAAGCAGGAGTATCAACCATGATATCAGATAAACTAGACTTCAAGCCTAAGCTTATCAGAAGAGACAAAGCAGGTCATTTTTTACTAGTAAAAGGAACAATACAGCAAGAGGAAATAACAATTATCAACATCTATGCCACAAACATAGGTGCAGCCACTTTCATAAAACAAACTCTGTATGATATAAAGACACACATAGATCCCAATACACTAATACTGGGAGACTCCAATACTCCTCTCACATCACTAGACCAATCTTCTATACAAAAGGTCAGTAGAGATGCCTCAGACCTAAAGAATACCATAAACCAAATGGACCTATTAGACACATGTAGACTCTTTCACCCAACTACAGCTGAATTCACATTTTTCTCAGCTGCACATGGAACCTTCTCCAAAATAGACCACATTCTGGGCCACAAAGCGAGCACTGGCAAATTCAAAAAATGTAACATAATTCCCTGCATCTTTTCAGACCACAATGGAGTGAAACTAGAAATCAACTCTGAGAAGACCGAGTATCCGTGTAAACACATGGAGATTGAACACCATACTGCTGAATGAGGACTGGGTCATAGAGGAAGTAAGGGGAGAAATTAAAAAATTCCTAGAAACCAATGAAAACAGAGACACAACATATCAAAACCTCTCGGACACTTTCAAGGCAGTACTAAGAGGGAAATTTATAGCACTGAGTGCCCACATAAGAAGAACAGAAAATCACCAAATAAATAATCTAATGACACAGCTCAAAGCCCTCGAAAAATAAGAACAGTCCAACCCCAAAGCTAGTAGAAGACAGGAAATTATGAAAATCAGAGCAGAAATTAATGAAATAGAGAATAAAAAAAACAAAAAACAAAAAAAAAAACAATACAAAGCTGGGTGTGGTGGCGCACGCTTGTAATCCCAGCATTCGGGAGGCTAAGACCGGAGGATCCGGGTATGCGGCCAGCCTCAGCTACCTAGTGAGGCACTCCGTAACTTAGTGAGACTCGGTTTCAAAATAAAGAATAAAAAATAGGGCTGGGGTATAGCTCGGAGGTAGAATGCCCCTGAGTTCAATCCCCAGTACCGCACAGAAAAAAAAAAAAAAAAAAAAAACCAGAAAATCAACAAAACTAAAAGCTGGTTTCTTGAAAAAATAAACAAGATTGATAAACCATTGGCCAACCTAACCAAAAGAAAGAGAGAATCAACCCAAATTACCAAAATAAGAGATGAAAAAGGTGTATTACCACCAACAGTATGGAAATACAGAGGATCATCAGAAACTATTTTGAAAAACGGTACTCCAACAAAATGGAAAATCTGGAAGAAATTGACATATTTCTAGACACATATAACTTTCCTAAATTGAGTCAAGAAGATATAGAAAACTTAAACCGACCAATAGCTATCAAAGAGATAGAAACATCAATGAAGAGTTTACCATCAAACAAAAGCCCAGGGCCAGATGGTTTTCCAAGTGAATTTTATAAAACACTTATAGAAGAGCAAATCGCAATACTCCTCAAATTATTCCGTGAACAAGAAAGAAACAGGACCCTCTCAAACACATTCTATGAAGCCAACATCACATTAATACCAAAGCCAAATAAAGATAGCTCAAGAAAAGAAAACTATAGGCCTATATCACTGATGAACTTAGATGCAAAACTGTTAAACAAAATACTAGCAATGCGCATTCAAAACCACATCAAGACAACTATACACCATGACCAAGGTGGGTTCATCCCAGGGATGCATGGCTGGTTTAACATATGAAAAACAATCCATGTAATTCACCACATAAACAGAATCAAAGACAAAAATCACAAAGTCATCTCAATTGATGCTGAAAAGGCATTTAACAAGATCCAACACCATTCAGGCTAAAAGCACTGCAGAGAATCGGAATAGAATGAACGTACCTCAACATCATAAAGGCAATATACAATAGGCCCACAGCCAACATCATATTAAATGGAGAGAAATTGCAAGAGTTCCCACTAAAAACAGGAACAAGACAAGGATGTCCACTATCACCTTTTCTGTTCAACATAGTACTTGAGACTCTAACCAGAGCAATAAAGCAAAAGAAGGAAATCAAAGGGGTAAAAATAAGGAAAGAAGAACTAAAGCCGGGCGTGGTGGCGCACGTTTGCAATCCCAGCATTCGGGAGGCTGAGACCGGAGGATCCAGGTTCGCAGCCAGCCTCAGCTACCTAGTGAGGCACCCTGCAACTTAGTGAGACTCGGTTTCAAAATAAAGAATAAAAAATAGGGCTGGGGGTGTAGCTCGGAGGTAGAATGCCCCTGAGTTCAATCCCCAGTACCGCGCAAAAAAAAAAAAAAAAAAAAAAAAGAACTAAAACTATCCCTTTTTGCAGATGAAATGATACTATACTTAGAAGATCCAACAAACTCAACCAAAAAACTTATAGAACTGATCAACAAATTCAGCAAAGTGTCTGGATACAAAATCAATCTTAAAAAATCAGAAGCTTTCCTGTATGCCAACTATAAATTCACTGAAAAGAAATCCAGAAAACAATTTCACTCACAATAGCACCCCAAAAATAAAATACTTAGGGATAAACCTAACCAAGGAGGTAAAAGACCTCTTTAAGGAAAACTATAAAAAGTTGAAAAAAGAAATCAATGAAGATCTTAGAAGATGGAAAGATCGTCCATGCTCTTGGATAGGCAGAATAAATGTCATCAAAATGGCCATCCTCCCCAAACTGATCTACAGATTCAATGCAATACCCATGAAATTACCAAGGTCAATCCTCACAGACAGAAAAATCAGTCCTTAAATTCATTTGGAACAACCAAAAGCCCAGGATAGCCAGAGTAGTTCTTAGCAACAAGAACCATGCAGGAGGTATCACAATACCTGACTTCAAACTCTACTACAAAGCCACAGTAATAAAAACAGCATGGTATTGGCACAAAACAGACACATAGACCAATGGAGCAGAACAGAAGTCTCAGAAACAGAACCAGGTGCTTACAGTCAATTGAATTTTGACAAAGGAGCCAAAAATATACACTGGAAAAAAGATAGCCTCTTTAACAAATGGTGTTGGCAAAACTGGTTAACCATATGCAGGAAAATGGAAATAAACCTCACTTTCTCACCCTGTACAAGAGTCAACTCAAGGTGGGTCAAAGACCTGGAAGTTAGACCAGAGACCTTGCAGCTACTTGAAGAGGCATAGGCCCAACACTTCAACACATAGGCACAGGAAAAAAACTTTCTCAAAAAGACCCCCAAAGCACAAGCAACTCAAAGGAAGATCAATTCATGGGATTGCATTAAACTGAAGAGCTTTCGTGCAGCAAAGGAAACTAACAAGAACCTCAACAGAGCCCACAGAGTGGGAGAAAATTTGTGCCAGTTACTCTTTGGATAGAGGTCTAATATATAGGATATACAGAGAACTCAAGAAAATCACAGCTAAGAAAACAAATAACCCAATCAAAAAATGGGAAAAGGATCTAAATAGACACTTCACAAAATAAGAAATACAAATGGCCAATAGATGTATGAGGAAATGTTCTACATCATTAGCAATCAGAGAGATGCAAATCAAAACTACCATGAGATTTCACCTAACTCCAATTACAATGGCAATCATAAAAAACACGAACAACAATAAATGCTGTCGAGGGTGTGGAGAAGTGGGAACCCTAATACATTGCTGGTGGGATTGCAAATTAGTGCAATCACTTTGGAAAACAGTATGGAGGAACCTCAGACGAATGGGAATGAACCTACCATATGATCCAGCAATACCACTTCTGGGTATCTACCCAAAAGAATGGAAACCAAACTATCAGACCAACACATGTGTATCTATATTTATAGCTGTACAATTCACAATTGCCAAATTATGGAACCAGCCAAGATGTCCATCAACAGATGAATGGATTACAAAACTATGGGATAAGTACACAATGGAATTTTACTCAGCCATAAAGAAGAACAAAATCATGTTATTTGCAGGGAAATGGATGGAACTGGAAAGCATTATGTTAAGTGAGATTAGTCAGTCACACAGAGTGAAAAAGCATATGTTCTCCCTAATATGCGGATGCTAGGGAGAAGATGGGGCATAAGAGGTTCTCCAGATGGAAAAGGAGAAACCCTAGATTAGCAAAAAAGTTGACTTAACCGAAGGGGATGGACAGGGGCAGGGGGGAGGAGGACACCCTAATGCACATGATATACTTTCACAAATATATCAAGGTCAATCACTAAACTGAACTTGAGAGGGAGGGAGGTCCAGGAAGTGGGGTGGGCATTGGGAAGGGGTTAAATGATAAATGTGTGCATATATGCCTTTATCAGCTTGTACCTAACAAAGATGTATGATTACAATGCACCAATTATTATAAAAAATAAAGAATGCAAAAAAAAGTACAGAACTTTTTTTTTTTTTTTTAATGTACATAACTTTTAAGCCAGGCATGCTGGTGCACGCTTGTAATCCCAGCATTTGGGAGGCTGAGACTGGAGGATCCAGGTTTGTGGCCAGCCTCAGCTACCTAGTGAGGCTCTCCTCAACTTTGTGAGACGCTGTTTTAAAATAAAAAGTAAAAAATAGGACTGGGGGTATCGCTTGGAGGTAGAATGCCCGTGAGTTCAATCCCCAGTACCACAAAAAAATACACACTTTTTTAGAATTTTTCCACATGAAGTTGGTTGAATTCATGAATGCAGAATCATGGGTAGGAAGGTGGACTGCATTTTCAAGTGCAGGGTAATGCAGGAAAACTCTACCACCTCTCACTTGGCTTATATACCTGGCCTAATCTGGTCAACTCCCCCATTCTGTCACATTGAGCCCCTCTCACCCTCCTTTAGCATCTTTCAGCTTCATGACCCTACTAACCTTGTTTCTGCTTCAGAGACTTCACATCTTCTCTTTTAAAGGGTTCCCCATTCCCAAGCTCCTTCCTTAGTTTAACTTCTCCCTTGTTTTCACAGTAAAATAGTGACGAAAAGACATTAAAATTGCAATTCATTATTTGACAACAACTTGGTCTCCCCCCCCCTTCATCTTCTTTTCTCAGAATATTCCTTCCATCCTGCTTAGTGTCCTACAAAGTATGAACTGACGATGAGCCAGGCTCTAGAGCCAGCCTAAGGTGTCTAGTTTGCACCCAGCTCTGCCATTTCTTAACTGTATGACTTTGGGCAAGTCACTTAACTCTGGTTTTCCACTTCTGTAAAGTTAAAATAATTTTATTTACATGGAGAAATTATATTTTCAGGGTTTTCATAAATAGGATTAACTGAGATTCTTGCCTGTAAAGCTTAGTGTCTAGGACAACTTTAAGCAAATGTTCACTATTATATCATATTAATAATAATTATTATTATTATTATATTATTATATCATATTAATAATAATAATAATAATTATTATTATTATTAGGTTTATCTGTAGAGCTATCTTCCTGGTTTAGATTGTAGGTCTGTGAAAGCTAGAGTGTAAGTAGTACTGACATTAAATGTGAATAAATTGCACATGCCAGACATTCAAAAAATATCTTAGTTGGTGGATTACATGATACTTCTTTCAGTATGAGGCAAACTATTTTTTCCACATGAAAGGTTCATTTTGTTCACAGTAAGAGGGGTGTTGCAGAGACAATGATCAGACAGAGGTAATAGTCTAATTTTTATAATACAGAAGACAACTTTTGGCTCAAGATATTCACTTACATCAAACCAAAACCCATTTATGGACACAAGAAATACACCACTGAGCTGGGTGTGGTGGCGCACACTTGTAATTTCAGTACTTCAGACACGAACACAAAAGAATTTCAGGTTCAAAGCCAGCCTCTACAATTTAGTAAGACTATCAGCAACTTAGTGAGACCCTGTTTCCAAATTAAAAAAATAGGATTGCAGATATAGCTTGGAGGTAGAATGCTCCTGTGTTCAATCCCCAGTACCACACACACACACACACACACACACACACACACACACACACACATACTACACCAAAAAAAAAGAAAAGAAAAAGAAAGAAAGGAAAAAGAAACACACCACTGAATTCTTCCTGATTTTAAATGTGCACTCCTGTGGTTTTTGAAAGCCTGTTGACAGTCTGTTCTTTCTCTCTGGCATGACATCCTTCTTCTTGAGCTCCTTGGGGTGGTGAGAGGGTGGAATGGGGTGGAGCTTTCAACAAACTCCAAGCATGTCCACTTAGAATGTTCGCTGCTCTGTATTAATATTAATACATTAATATTATTCAGAATATGCAGAATTATCCAAACATCAAGAAAAATGATCCTGCTTTTACTTTAAAAAGAAAGAGGTGTTTGTGACACAGAAGCAAAGCATACTGGCAAAGCCATCTGATGAGCCCAACAGTGGCCTCCCTGGAAGAAGTTTCTCTAGCATGTGAGACCGGGAAGTTGAGCCTTTGAGAACATTTCAGTCCCTTCCTTGCTCATTGGTCTGTCACTTGAACCCACAAACTATCTCTTTCAGTTTGTTAGATCTTCATTTCCTACTTTCCACCCACAGGAGGGAGAATGATGTATACATTTCCTGCTCTGCAGGTGAACTTGCTTTTCCTTTAAGCAACAAACCAGGAAGTCAAAGTCAGAGGACAGAGGTAAGTCCTATACAACAAAAGGGCCCTGCACCAACCTGTGAGCAGGGTAGGAAGGGAAAGGAAAATTAGGAATGGAAACACAAAGAAGACAAAGGAAAGAAAATAGGGGAAAGTGTTTGCTTCAAGTATCAACCACAGATGTGGCTCTGTAGACTTTTTTTTAAAGGAGTAAAATGTGGTTATTAAAACACAGGCCTGGCCACGCATAGTGGCACAGTCCTGTAATCACAGTGCTTGGGAAGCTGAGACAGGAGGGTCCCAGGTTCAAGACAGGCTTCAGCAACATGGCAAGTCTCTCAGCAACTTAGTGAGATCCTGTTTCAAAACAAACAACAAAACAAAACAGGGGTAGGGGTCTAGCTCAGAGTAGAATGCCCCTACGTTCAATCCACAGTACTAAATAACCAAACAGCAACAAAAACCCAGGCCTAAGAGGAGCTGGCCTATCTGAGTTAGGATACAAGCCCCATTACTTACTGGCTGGGTAACCTAGGGCAAGTTATTACTCTCTTTGTGCTTTAATTTCTTCACTGTAAAATGAGACCAATAAAATGGTGTTCCTCTGGGGAACTGCTGTGTGGAAGAATGCACCACTAGCTCCTCCTTGGTCACCATCAATGACCTTTCTAGAATCAATAGACACCCCAAGTCCTCTGCAATAAGCACAAGGTGATGCGCTATGGGGAGCTCTGGCACTTTATAGTGCACATGATAGCCTTGCAGGTGTGCAACACATCCTTGCTATGTAGGGTTGCTGTGGTGACTGAATGCATGATCATACCTAAAGCTCTTTGCACAGTCCCTGGAGCACAGTCAGTCGGTATCCATGCTCACCAAACATAGCCTGTTGCTGCTTTTTCCTTTCTCCTTGACACCCAGCCCTTAAATGTCCATGGCATCAAGACCAAAGGATGTTATGATACTGTGTTGGGAGAAACAGAGCAGGTTTCTGGAATGCAAATAAGGAAAAAGAGCAGGAAAGCAGACCCTCTTAATGATGCTTTTACTTAACTACTTTCCCCATAATTATCTGGGTCTGGTGCTTTTTAGCTAAAAGACCTTGTTTTACCTCTCGAAAATAAACTTTTGTTTTCTGCCATGGTAAGGGAGAAGATTCACCTGGCTCTTGGTATTGGAAGAGATATTTGGAGATCTCATGCAGACTGTCAGTCAATGCTGCTTTTATTAGCTCTACATTCATCCCTGTTTCCAAAAGTCCTGGATGCTGCCAATTCCTTAGACTTGTGGAGTTTCTGTGGCACAAACTTGCTGCCTTCCTTCCTTCCTTCCTTCCTTCCTTCCTTCTTTCCTTCCTTCCTTCCTTCTCTTTCTTTCTTTTCTTTCTTCTGTTGATATCTTAACTGTTTGCATTCTTAGATGTATTAAACTTGTCACACTAACTTGTTTGCTTTCCTCTAGAATTTTGTTAATTCTGTCTTTCCCCTCTATTCCTTTGTTCCGGTGCATCATTCTAGTAGAATTTTTAGAGGTAACACACAGAGTAGAACAAGTTTCCATCCTTAACTAGAAACAAAGACACGTCATTTTTTATCTTCACATTTTTCTGAAATTCCCTTGAGGTATTTTATGTGAAATTGTATTGATTTTAGTTAACTATAATTTGACTATACTTTCCTTCTATTTAGTTTCATAATTACAATTTTAATGTTCTATAATTTTTACACATCCTTATTAAATGGGAACTAATATAGGAAACACATTAATCAAATTATAGAATGAAAATTAGTGGGAGCACAGCAAGAGATGCTGTGTATCTTGTGCCTTGTAGAATTTTGTAGTAGAAACAGCAAAAATGTGAATCTCTATCTTGTCTCTGCTACTTGGTAGCAGAATAGAAAAGAATACCTTTGAAGTCCCTATAGAAGAGTCATGATAAACAAATATAGCATTTAGCTAAAGGTGAGATTGAGTAAGGAATGGATGTAGAGTCCTAGCAATGTCTGATGTGCAGCTAGTACACAACAGAAGTTGATTCTCTTCCTTGGCACCAGGGAGGTGTGGGGAAGTGATGGCAGCTCTCAGAGGAAGTGAGAGAGGATGGAGCTTGGAGATTCTCCTTATTCCTGAAGACCCTCAACTCTTCTTTGAAGTCCACACTTGCACCTGTGGAATTTTCATGTTTTCACTGTAGGAAAGAATTCATGAAAACAGGGCCCTGGAAAAAAGAGGGCTACTTAATAGTAAACAAAAAGAGAAGAAAAAGAAAAAAAAAGTGAAAAGAAAGGTAAAGAACACATTAATAAATATATTCTTGACAGGAGTGGCAGTGCTGGACATCTGGTCACCCCAGGTATTAATATTGAAAATGAAAACTTGCAGTTTCTAAATTGGCCTTAAAACCAAGGAGAAAACATATCCAATTTTATTTAAGGGGTGATTATATTGTTAAGGGATTATATATTTTTCTCCTTCTCTTTGGATCTCCTTTCTTTATTGCCTGACTCTGGTGACAGTAGTCCCTTTTCTAGAGAATGGGGAGATAAATAAAAAGAGATGAAACAGTCCTTTCCCATATTGGCTAGTAACTCTGGTGACAGTTTGATAAGGGAAAAGGCAAATGAGCTTTCTTGATCATCACGGAATTAAGTTATACCTGCTGTACCTAGTCTCCAACATGGGAGAGAATTGTGACTGGGTTGCATATCAATTTAAAGGAATAACAGGTCACTTAAATAAGTGATCTACATCTGGAAGTTCCTGTCTCTAAGGAATAATGCTGAGTTAAAAGTTGAATAAATTAAAAAAATTTGTCTGGTTTTAGTGGTCATTGGTGAGGGAGCAGAAAGAACAGCAAAGGGAAAGTGAGTATTTTTTTTTTTTTTTTTCGGTACTGGGGATTGAACTCAGGGGCATTCTACCTCCGAGCTATACCCCCAGCCCTATTTTGTATTCTTTATTTTGAAACCGGGTCTCGCTAAGTTTCCGAGTGCCTCACTAGGTAGCTGAGGCTGGCCTCGAACCCAGATCCTCCGGTCTCAGCCTCCCAAATGCTGGGATTACAAGCGTGCGTCACCACGCCTGGCTGAAAGTAAGTACTTTTGAGGACAGAGGCTATGTTAAAAAAGTTCAGGTAACATTGTGCTACTCTGCCCAGATAGGAAGAAGTTTGGGTTGGGCACTGTTCAATTAGGGGACTGATGATTATTCATTATTGTCACCCAGAATCCTAATTATGACCCTGGTACTGGGGATTGAACCCAAAAGGCCTTGCTCATGCTAGGAAAGTGCTCAACTGCTGAGCTACATCCTCAACCCCAAAGGCTTCTTTACTTGGAAATTTATTAATATAACAAGGGTGCTTGAATATGACAGAACCCTTGCTCCTGAATGAGCTTGCAGCTTTTAAAACAGTCAAGTATCTACTCATGAGAAAATACACTTAACAAACCAATACTGATATGCGTTGCTCTGTCTGGTATTGTTTCCCATTCCCTCTCCCAAAGTTGTCAGCACAGCCCTTGTTATGTGGTTGTTGTGTAGCCAGGTATGGATCAGGGAATGGCTCATGCATGGGTTTTGTTCACACCAGCCTCTTCTTCCATCATCTTGTTCCATGTCATTTCTGATCTCAGTGCCCCATGATACTCCACATCCCATTTTAATAGTCATATCCTTGTCATAAGATGAAGATCCTAATTGTGGCAATTCTCACTACACTGCTGCAGTTGCTTGGAATACATACTTTTAAAGTGTCACCACAAGCTGTATTTCTGCAATGAATCCAACTGCTGTTTTTTATTTGCTCACGAAGGGCAGATTCCAATAAAGCGGGGATATGAAAGAGAACCTCTCTCTATCACCACACTGTTCTCAAACCTTCATCAAATTCTTCAGTGTCTCTGGGCTCTGTCCCTGTGCAGCAACACATATGCTCAGGAACAGCAGGCATTTTATACATAGCCATAGCTTTTAAAAAATATACACACACACACACAGACACACACACACACACACACACATATACATATATATGTATGTATTTTTTTTTTCTGAAATCTCTACCATCTGGATATTTTTCTCCCACTTTGTGAAACGTGAAAGTCATTGACGGAAGTACATCTCCTGGACTATACTTTCAAATATCCTGTTAACTATAGAGACACAGGGTTTGCTGTTTAACTGTTTGGGGTCCATGAGGCCATAGGGCCAGATCATACCTTATTTAATTAGTTTATTTAATTATGTGATACACCATGTGATTTTAAGAAATTGTGAAATATAACACATATATAAAAGATCATGTGTAAGCTGGGCACAGTGGCGCATACTTGTAATCCCAGTACTTGGGAGGCTGAGACAGGAGAATTATAGGTTCTCAGCCAGCCTCAGCTACCTAGTAAGGCCCTCTTCTGCAACTTAGTGAGACCCTGTTTCAAACTAAAGAATAAAAAATAGGACTGAGGGTATAGCTCAGAGGTAGAATGCCCTGGGTTCAATCCCCAGTACCCCCCCCAAAAAAGAGCATATGTAAGATATATGTACACTCTGAAGGAGAAAGGAGACCTAACCATTGATTTACCCACCACTTAGCTGCAGAAATACAACATTGTCAGTCTTTTGAAATCCTTCCTCATGCTTCTTTGATCCCATTTTCCTTCCTTTCCTCAAAGGTAATACCATCCTGGATTTTGAGTGAACCATTCCCTTGCTTTTCTTTCTTTCTTTCTTTCTTTTTTTCAGTACTGAGGATGGAACCCAGGGGCATTCTACCTTGGAGCTACACCCTTAGTCCTATTTTTTATTCTTCATTTTGAAACAGAATCTCACTAAGTTGTGGAGAGCCTCGCTAAGTAGCTGAGGCTGACTGCGAACCCGGATCCTCCGGTCTCAGCCTCCCGAGTACTGGGACTACAAGCGTGTGCCACCATGCCTGGCTTCCTTGCTTTTCTTTATAGTAAGTATATTTATATATTCCTAAACAAATCTTTGAACTTTAAATTAATAGAATATGCATTTTCTTGTGAATCCTTTTCCCACCCACTGTTACATTGTATTTCTATACAGTGTTTTCATTTTAATTTCTAAATACACTATACTAACATCTTTGGGTTGCTCCCCCCACACACACACATACACACTCAGTGATGCTCTAAACATTCTCATGCATGTCTCATAGTAAAAACTATGAGGGAAGTTTCTGGCCCATAATGTATATGCATACTTAGATTTCATATGTAATCACAATTTTTGAAAGGTTGTTATAGCCAGTCATGGTGGCACAGGCCTGAAATCCCAGTACTTGGGAGGCTGAGACAGGAGGATCACAGGTTTGTGGCCAGCTTCAACAATTTAGCAAGGCTCTCAGTAACTTAGTGAGACCCTGTTTCAAAACCAAAAAATAAAAAGAGCTAGGGGTATACTCAGAGGTAGAATGCCCCTGGGTTTCATCTCCAGTATCATAATGTAGTAAATAGTGATAGTGACATACCTGCACACCACATAGCAGTTGGTGAGTTTTCTGAGATGATTTTTAATATTGATTTCATACCTAGCATCCTTATTAAATTTTCTTTTAATTAAAAACTTTGTACACATTTCTTGGATTTTCTATATAAACAATTATCACCAATAAATGTTGCCTTTTTTGCTTTTTCCTTTTAAATACATGTGAAATGAAGAAAATGAAATATTTATATTTTTTCTTGCATTACTGTCCTAGCTAGGACCTCCAAACAATGATGATTAGAAGTGGTAATAGCCAAAGCATCTTATTTCATCCTTATAACTCTGGTTTTCTTTGAATAAAAATGTTTTATGTTTACCTTTATTCTTTATGCATGGTTTCAATATGGGTACAATTCTTGGTTGTTCTTTAATCCCCCTGAAACCATCATTTCTCTGACTTCTCTGGCTTCCCTTGCTGCTGTTGAGATAATGGAGGTCAGGCTAATGGCACTCATTCCTTTCTGGATAATCTATTTTTTATTCTTGCTGTTTCCTTTTTTCCCCAACATTTTTATTATTTTTTCAACACACAGTAAAATTGAAAGAACTTTACAGTGAAGACTCCTGTACTTACTACCTAGATTCCACCCTTATCATTTACTATACTTGCTTTGTCACATACATATGCACCCATCTGTCTGTCCAATCATCAATCCATCTATCTTTTTGGTGTATTTCCAAGTAAATTGGAGGCATCAGTATGCTTCTTTCTGAACACTCCACTCTGACTCTTAACATCTTCTCTTACCTTTGATGCTGTTCATTTTGACTTTGATGCATATATTTTATTTATCCTGAGTGGGGTTTGATGAAAATCTTAAAATTGAAAAATGGTGTTTTAAACTATGTTTTAAAACTAATGATCATTCTCTATGCTACTTTTTCTACCACTTCTGTTTTTAACTGATTCCTTTCATATTTTTCATCTCCTTTATCTTGTCATGTAGCATTCTATGAATTTTCTTCAAATCTATCTTCTAGTTCATAAATATTTTTCTTTGAGTTTAACCTTTATCCACTACATACTCATTCGAGTGTTCTAATTTCATATATACATTGTATAGACAATTCAATATAACTTCTAGGAAGTTACACTGGAGATACATACATACATATATATATATATATGTATATATATATATATATATATACATATATATATATATATATAATCTTCTAGGAATTATACATTAGGTAGATAGACAGATACACATACCTTTTAGAAAAAAAATCTTCCAGTTTCTTTTCAAATTTGCCTTGTCAATTTTGATATAATTTTGGCTATTTTATTGTATTTTTTCTTTTTCTTTTTTGTTAATCCTATTCGATATTCTGTACCAACCTGGTGGTCTCTATATCTTCAGTCTTTGCAGGCATCTGTAGTTGCTCTTTCTGATGACACACACTCATGGTGGCCTATTTCCTCTTGTACTGAATACTCTGACTGGGGGCTCCTGTGTAGCTCTTCTGTTTGTTTATAAAGAACATTCCTCCAGAGCAGGGTTTTGTCTGCCTCTGTTAGGGCATGAGGACACTATCACCTGAGACCATTTAAAACTACATTTTTGGTTTAGGGTGTTTGATTGCTTACTTGCTTGCTTTTTGACCATGTAAGTAGTATAAATTCAGGTCCCTAGGTTAGTCTTTTGTGAGTGTGGCTTCAGGTTAGGAATATGGGGAGACAGAGATAGCCACATATTAATGTTCTCTCTGCTTCGTTCGTAGAGGAAATTGCCCCCCTGCATCTTGTTTTTAAGTTGGTTTTTGTGATCTGATGTTTGCCTTATTCAGAGCACTAAGGATTGGCATTTATCTTCTGGGCAAATTCTTGCTTCAGAATGTACTTACCTCAGAGGATTTGTGCTTTTTCATTATTTCTAGTATTTGAGGAATTCCCTTGCTTTCATATCCATATACCCATGAATCAATGTTATGATTCTGTAGTTCAACTAGCATTTTTCTTTGTTCAACACTTGGAGGGGTTATCAATGTTGCTAGAAAAACCTATAATGCAATTTAAAAACCAAAAAAAGTTAGAGCAACTCAGCACCAAACTATGATTTCAGGTGAAAATCTCTCTGGATTCAATTTTCTAGTTGGACTGCTCCAGAGCATGAGAGGAAATAATGTAGTTAAAAGGATGAATGGAAAAATAACCAGAGGATGGAAGAATTCTCTATATAAGCAATGTTCTGTCTGCCAAACCAATGCAAAATTTTCTACCTCGTCTCTCTGGATGTCTCAATATTTATCATGAAATTAATTTTGCTATTTTCCAGATTTGTGAAGCATTAATGAGATAACATGAAAGATGCTGTGCATATGGTTCTGCACATGGTAGACACTCAGAAAATGTAGCAGGAAGTGGACCATTAGTTCCCGACAGGACTTTAAAGGCTTTTTAAAAGTAACATAATAATTAAACATATTTATGGGGTATGTTGTGACTTTTCAACATAGAAATACAATGTATAATGATTAGATTAGGATTATTTCCTTAGTGTAAAAACATCCAAAATCCTCTCTACTAGCTATTTTGAAATATACAGTTAACTGTTGTCAACCTTATTCTACTGTGCTATGTAGAATATTAGAAAGTATTCCTCTTGTTCAATTGTATCTCTGTATTTGTTAACCTTTCTCTCTCATACTCTCTTCCAATAGCCTTCCCAAGCTTTGGTAACCATTTTTCTATTCTCTACCTCTATGAAATCAGCTTTTTACCTTCTATGTGTGAATAAGCACATGTGGCATTTGTCTTTCTGTGTCTGATTTATTTCACTTAACACAATTCCCTCTACACATGTTGTCACAAATTATAGAATTTCATTTTTATGGCTAAATCATATTTTATTGTGTATATGTATATATCACATTTTATTTATCCACTCACCTATTGAAGAATACTTAGGTTAATTTCATATATTTGCTACTGTGAATAGTGTTGCAATAAACATGTGACTATAGTTATATTTTTGATGTATTGATTTTATTTCCTTTGGATATATGCCCCTAGGTAATATGGCCTAACAGAACTTTGATAGATGCTTCTAAGAGTTTTTCCTAGAGATATAATCAATGCCCTTGTGCATGTAACAGTGTCAGAGTGAGATCTTGGACTCAGTCTAATAGAGAATGGCAAAGGCTACTCTAGGGTAAAAGTCACTTTGAAGAAAGCATTATGCATTTGGGAGGCTGAGACTGGAGGATCGGGGTTCTCGGCCAGTTTACCTGGTGAGGCACTCTGCAACTTAGTGAGACCTTGTTTCAAAATAAAGAATAAAAAAAAAAAAAATAGGGAATGTCCCTGAGTTCAATCCACAGTACTGGAAAAAAAAACCATTGTGATGAATGCTTTTAAATATGTCTCAAAAAATTCTCAGTAAGTTCCAAAGGATGAACTCTTAGTAACTCAGGACAGTTCAAACTTAGTGGATTTTAGACATAATCCTGATACTTTCTATTCTTGACTGCTCTTTTGTAACAGTGGTCAATATGCGTCACTTCTTGGAAGGTAAGAGCAAGAACAGGATGTCCATTTACTGCCTACATGCCATCTGATATGTGCACGTGTAGTTTCTTTACAGAGCGGGCTTTGCTCACTGAAAGGCAGGAAAGCAGCTCTGGGTCATTTGGGTGCACAGCCAGGCTCCTCTGTGCCATCCTGCCAGGTTAGGTGTGGAGACTTAGACTTGGCTCACTGAGCATGAGCCTGGATTGTCTTTGACATTTACTGGACGAGGACATTCTGGCCACAGGAATGAAATGTTTTCCAGTTATTTTAAACTGAGCACTCACAATTCACTGTCATAGTTGGTTTGGCAGAGTTTGCTGCCATTAAAAAACTCTCCCATCTTGAATGAAACTTAGCATGATTTGGAGACTGAGTGAAGTAGGAAAACTTGAAGAAAACCCTGGGCACGGCTGCCCTGTGAGTCATGGCAGAGGAAAGCCATCAAGGGCTCCTGTCACTGCTCTCAAAGACTCTGACTGATGAGGGCAACAGACTCCAATGGGTCACCTGGTGGCACCCATGGTTTTCTCAGGCTCTTGGACTGCAGAAAAAAAATGCCCCTGGCAGAAACACACCCTGAAACCTTTTTAATGTACACACATAGATGTGCATTGAAAAGGCAATGGAAATAAGGAATAAAAGAAAATGAAGCCAGGCACAGTGGCACATGCCTGTAATCCCAGTACTCAGGAGGCTTGAACTTGCAGGTTCAAGGCCAGCCTCAACAATTTAGCAGGATCCTTGGCAACTTAGCAAGACCTTGTTTCAAGATAAAAAATAAAATAGGCTGGAGGTGTACCTCAGAGCTACAATGCCTCTGGATTCAATCCCCAGTAACACATACACAGCACACACACACACACAAAGAGACATCTTCACCAATAGGTAGGAAATTTCAAAGCAAAAAAAAGGAAAGAAAGAGTATAGGTCAAATGAAGAGCAGGGGGAGGTTCATTAAAGAAACACATTATGGTTTCACCTGTATTTCTTCTTGCCTCTGGGTAGGTGAGTATGAATTAATAAGTTGATAATGGGTACTATACAATATTAAGCTCTTATGAGAGGCTGGCCACCTAAATTGTTTACATTATAAGTTTGAGTTATAAGTATGCTTACAAAAATATTATAAGTATGGATGACAAAAATGAGAACCAGAGAATATTTTCAATTAATGTATTGTTTCATTATCAAAGTAGTCATAATAATTTTCCTACTTATTTGACTATAATACTAGCCATAAAAGACGCTAGTTCTTAGATTATTATGCTATCTTTCTGTATTAAGAACATCTTTGTTGCCCTGATTAAGAGTTGTGTCTAGCAGACCCTGTAGTAAGTATTTTTCCTGTGAAATGAGATACATTTTTCCCTAGAACATATTAAACATATTAAACATTCAAAAAGTTTAGCTCCTCATAGAAAATTGAATTTGAGTTCAATCTTTAAATGAGATATGAAATATATTTTATTGACAGATTGGACATCTTTGTGGGGTACACTGTGATTTTTGGTACATTTATATTGTGTAATGATCAACATGCTATTTTGGTTATCTATCATCTCAAATATTTATCATCTTGTGATCTGAACATTCCAAACCTTTACTTATAGTTATTTTATTCATTTATTATTATTATAATATTTATTTATTTATTGTGGTACTGGGGATTGAACCCAGAGGCATTCTACCTTTTAGCTACACCCCCAGCCCGATTTTATTTCTTATTTGGAAACAGGGTCTCATTATGTTGATGAGAGTCTCACTACTTGTGGAAGCTGTCCTCGAACCTGTGATCCTCCTATCTCAGCCTCCCAAGTACTGGGATTACAAGGGTGTGCCACCACGCACAGCTTAGTTATTTTAAATTATATGTTATATGATTGACTATAATCACTTTTTTGTGTAATAAAATTCTTGTGTAACAGGTAACCAGAAATTATTCCTCTTATTTGGCTGAGATGCAATCTACATAAAAAGTAGAAACAAGTTTGTTTCCTTTTTTTTTTGGCGGTACTGGGGATTGAACTCAGGGGCATTCTACCTCCGAGCTATACCCCCAGACCTATTTTTTATTCTTTATTTTGAAACAGGGTTTCACTAAATTGCAGAATGCCTCACTAGGTAGCTGAGGCTGGCCGCGAACCTGGATCCTCTGGTGTTAGCCTCCCAAATGCTGGGATTACAAGCGTGCGGCACCAAGCCTGGCTTTCTTTCCTTTTTAGAACACAGTTCATTCTATTGAAAAAGGGTTACTATCTAGAGGTTATGAATTTCCTGAAATATGCAAAATTTCATGTTAGAGAAGTTGGGTGTGGGGGAAGGGGAGGGGGGAAGAGAGAGAGAGAGAGAGAGAGAGAGAGAGAGAGAGAGAGAGAGAGAGAGAGAGATTGATTGATTTGTTGATGTCATTTTTTTCCTGGGGCAAAGAACAGCAGCTTTCCATCAGCTTCTCAAAGAAGTCCATGATTAAGAACTCCTGACCAAGCATAGTTTTTTCAGGTGAGCTATTTGATTACAGGATTTTTTTTCTGCATATGGAAGCAGATCATGTCATATTTCTGAATCTTTTCTAATAACCTTTGCACTAAAAAATAACATATTTGAGAAATAAAATGTAGCAGTCTGTTAAAATTTAAGATAAAAGTCCTCAAAAAGTAGTTTTTGGGAGCTCCCCAGGATTTTACAATATTTTGCATTTATATCCTGTTTTCCTGAGACATTAATAACCAAGATATATGACTCCACTTGATATCTTAAGGCTTACAATTAGTTTGATTTTACTTTATCACTTTCCAAGGATTCACACTCATAGCTCTTTAACAGTGTCTGGATTATGAAATTTAATTATCAGGTGATTGGAACTCTAGGATAGCATTCAAGCCTGCCTGCCTGCTTTTCTTCCTTCCTTCCTTCCTTCCTTCCTTCCTTCCTTCCTTCCTTCCTTCCTTCCTTCTTTCTTCTCTCTCTTCTTTTTGCTTTATTATTTTTCTCTTTTAGTAATCTAAAAATAAATTCATTTTTCAAAGAATACTGTGCAATATTTGAAATAACAGTAACAACAGTTACCATAATAATAAAGCTTGACTATTTAAGTTTTTTTCTTATTTATTGCTTTCTTAAAGAAATAGGGAAAAAGGCTCCTGCCTCATTAAGTAGGAAAAAATAGCTATCCTCATTAAACTAACATCTGATCTACCATAGTTCTGACTTTAATTTCAAAGCATTAATAGCTTGTCATTTGTGGAAATACTTTGAATAGCATCAGGCCTTGATTGACTGCAGGGCTGTAACTCAATCGCCAGCCTCTCCCGACATTGCCCTCCCCAGGGGTGCGGCTGGAGGCCCGAGGAATGGCAGCAAAGTCCCAAACCTGAATTACAGCTCCATTATTCAATCCCAAGCCACACTTTGTTATTTATAGTACATAGAAAAAGAGTATGGACTTTCAGAAAGAGGAAAACAATAAATCAAACTAACAAGATGACCAGCTCTAATATTAAAATGTAAAACTCTATGATGCTGAGGTATAAAGATTAATGAGCATATGATGTAGGGTTATTAAAGGTGTGATGGGCAGAAGGGAGGGGGGATTATGAGGAAATTAAATAAAATATTTCACTGGAAGGCAATCAAATTCTGTGGAAGTTGTTAAATGACCAGCTAATAGAGCCAGTCTTGTTACCATGGTGACCTGACCCAAATAGTCCTTTCTCTACCACCTTTTCTTAGCAAATTCTGAGTCTTGTCCTGTGACATACAATGGCACTAGCAGGCAAATAACTATAGTTATTGCAGGACCACTGATGTCAGCTCGCAGCCAGTGCTGTCCTGGGATGGGTGGTCATGACATTTGAAAGGTCTAAAATAAAGGAGCAATAATGTCATGGTTTTCAGGAGTGGCCTTCAAGTCATAAATTTGCCATGCAAAGATTTTAATATGGGTGTGAGGAAGAAACGAGCAGAACCTTGTGTTCTGACAGCTTGGATTGAGATAGAATACCAATGAAGACATTCACACACCGGTATCCAAGGACTTCAGATGATTGGCCCCTGGTCCCGTGTAACAGAATCCATTGCTAAAACCAATTTCTCCGCGCATACCCTTTAACCTTTTCTGTGTTGCTTCTGCAATCCATTTACCTGGCTCTCCTCTCCCTCATTGTCCCTTCAATACGTTAAGCCTCATTTCCTGCCTAGCAGTTAATAAAACAAAAATGTCGCCCCCATAACCTCGCCCAGGCCACCCTTCCTTCCCTTTAGATTTATAGGTCTTTGTCTTACAGTTATTTTTTTTTCACCTTTGTTTATAATTTGTCAGCCTGTCAAACCCAGATAGCCCAAATGTCTAGAAAACTGTACGTGGACACAGGATTTAACAATTGAGGTGGTTTGTTTAAATTCAGATTTGGAGATGCCATCAGTGGACTCGCAGTGAAGTCTGGAAAGGACTGCAAGCTGGTTCCAACCACAACAACTCAGCAGGGCACACGGGTGCTGTTCAGGGCCCACACTCACTGCAGCTGCCCCATCCTGGACTCTTTCTGTTCCTTCAGCCACTTGCACAGAATCCAAGAGGAACCTGCTGCTCTGCTAGATTTCACTCCAGAAATATTTCAGGAAAAGTTTAAGGGCAATGCAATATAGCTGCTCATGGAGAAGTGAATTCTTTCAAACTCATGCACTTAATGTTTTGTCTCATCACTAAGTTATTGAGCCTTAAAAAAATTTTAAAAAGTCTGTTTTATAAGACTGAGTTTGTAGTTATTAATTGGTTGTTTTAGAACTAATGTAGTGTAATTATGAAAACATTTTTTTTTTTTTTTTTTTTTTTTTGCGGTACTGGGAATTGAACTCAGGGGCATTCTACCTCCGAGCTACACCCCCAGCCCTATTTTTATTCTTTATTTTGAAACAGGGTCTCACTAAGTTGCGAGTGCCTCACTAGGTAGCTGAGGGTGGCCGCGAACCCGGATCCTCTGGTCTCAGCCTCCCGAATGCTGGGATTACAAGCGTGCGCCACCATGCCCGGCTGAAAACATTTTTATTGTTATTTAAACTATTTAAATGTGTGTGTGTGTGTGTGTGTGTGTGTGTGTGTGTGTGTGTGTGTGTGATATTGGTGATTTGATTGAACCCATGGGTGTTCTACCTTTGATCCATAACCCCAGCCCTTATTATTTTTTATTTTGAAACATGGTCTTGCTAAATTGCTAGGGCTGGCCTAGAACCTATGATCCTCCTGTCTTAGCCTCCCAAGTACTGGGATTACAGGTGTGTAACATCATGCCCAGCCAAAGTATTTTATAGTTTTTCTTTTCTTGTGGATAATGATAACCCCAGGAAGACAGCACTGAAGGGGGCCTCACTTAGCTATCTAGGGATGCTATAAAAATACTACAAACTGCATGGCTCAAACAACAGAAACTTATTTTCTCACAGTTCTAGAGGTTCAAGATGAGGTGTTGGCGGGTCTGCTTGCTCTGAGGTATCTCTCCTTGTTTTGCTGATGGTTGTCTTCTGGCAGTTTCCTCTCACATGGTCTTTTCTCTGTGCAAGTGTATGTGTGTGTCAAACCTCCTTTTCTTGTAAGGACACCAGTCAGCATGGATTAGAGCCTCCCCTAAGGGTCTCATGTGAATGTATTCACTTCTTCTAAAGCCTTATCTCTAAATAGAGCCTGACTCTGAGGTACTGGGAGTTAGAGCTTCAAAAAACAAATCTTAGGAGCCAGGCGTGGTGGTGCACGCTTGTAATCCCAACATTTGGGAGGCTGAGACCGGAGGATCTGGGTTCGAGGCCAGCCTCAGCTACCTAGTGAGGCACTCTGCAACTTAGTGAGACCTGGTTTCAAAATAAAAGAATAAAAAAAAAATAGGTCTGCGGGTATAGCTCGGAGGTAGAATGCCCCTGAGTTCAATCCCCAGTACCGCAAAAAAAAACCAAACCAAAAAAAAACAAAAACAAATCTTAGGGCAACATATGAATTTGGGGGAGCAACATTAACTTGAACAAGAAGAATCTAAGACCCAGAGAGATAAAGTCAATTATCTAAGGTCACAGAGCTAGTTATTGGCACATTGGTATCAGAATTTGAGCTCAGACTTTGTAATCATTGGTGCATATCTAGTCAATATTTAAACAAAAGCGATCAAATGTAGTAGAGAAAAACATGAAATACCTACATTTGGCAAATAGCGTGTATATGTGGTAAATATTTGTTGAACGACTGACAACCTATCTTTAATTAGAGATAAGGACTCATTACAGTTTCAGTGGCTTTTAGATACATGTGAAGATGGTAAATGAATAGAGAAACAGAAAGAATTGGTCAAGAGCTATGTGTTAGGAATCATATCTCACAAATAGTAGTCTTTAAGGAGATCCCTTTGTCTCCATTTTACACCCCCCCTCCCCCCCCACACACACCAGGGAGTCTGGGAGTTTTCTGATGGCTTTGACTGGGAGAGTTGGGGGTGGGGCTGCCAAACCTCCAGCTGGACCAGGAAAGGGAGAAAGGGCTCCTGCTGGTGAGCTCCCCTCCCACCGACAGGCTCCCCTTGGCCCCCTGCTCACCCTCCCAGAGATGACTCAGATGCAGCCATCTTAGGGTTGCCTATCTAGCCAGAGAGGGAGTTCAGTGAAGAGGTGCTTGACACAAATAATGCAACTCATTCCCTCAGGAAGGTGTGAAAGGAGTACATGAGTGGAATAATCACCGAGCACTAAAGCATGACATTGAAGAATGAAGCTTGAAACAACCTCTACTGGAAACTCCTGGCTGATGCTCAGAGCTTTGCTCACAGACACAC
This sequence comes from Graphiurus murinus, assembly GCA_004027655.1. Lineage (NCBI taxonomy): Eukaryota > Metazoa > Chordata > Mammalia > Rodentia > Gliridae > Graphiurus > Graphiurus murinus. The sequence continues at coordinate 63,099 of PVLC010002124.1, read as the reverse complement.
AAACTAGTCAGAGAAGACACACGCTGTTCACTGCTGCGGTGGAAAAAGGGCCTCTCAGATTAGCACACAACCAGGTTGTGCCTTCTGCTTGCCTTCCATGCTTAAAACAACTCTTACAGACCTACCCATTCATTATCTCATAACATTAACTTAAATATTCGTTAGATAATCTGTGTGTGTGTGGATCACATTATTCATTTTCTTACATATGTTCTCTTCTAGCTAGGATTTGTGTGACCTTTTTTTTTTTTTCCCTAAGTTCTACAGATCATAATGAGACACATCACAAACCTACGTGGAAACTTCTAGAAGCCTTTCTAGAGGGTGTAAGTGGAGCACAATCCCCTTCCTTTCTTGACTCTGCCATTCTCTGTGATTGGTTGCTCTCTGTGTATATTGTATTTAGATTTCACTCATTAAAAATAATAATTCTATCCCTTTGATGGTGTTCAGAAATGTTTAAACATTGGGCATTTCCTGGGAAGGAGTTTGAAATAAAAGGTTATGAATTATGGAAGTCAGGGTGGCAATTATGATCACCACTATGCCATTCTGAATTAAAAATTAAGGCTTCTATACATCTTCTGATTACCTCTCTCCCATTTTTTTTAGAGATTAGTTTTCCTTTCCTTGCCATTGCATACACCTTGTAGTGACTTTCAGATCTTATAAATTAAAAAGGTAACTAACAATTTTAAATAGAAGTATAATCAGACTATAGAAGAATAAGTAATCCTTACTGAGAAACACATCAATACATTATTAGCGAATCTAAACTGAGTTCTTTCCTGCCCTGATTGATATGATTATAAAGCCCCTCCCTCCTCCTCCTAGTGTACCCCTGCTCCCCAGCCTGTGTTATTGCAGAAAGTGTAAGACCATAAGATACTAAGAGGAGCAGTGAAGAGCTTTCCTAGAACCAGGTACGTGCAATGCCAGTACTTGGAAGGCTGAGATAGGAGTATTGCAGGTTAAAGTCCAGCCGCAGCCACTTAGTGAGACTCAGCAACTTAGCGAGACCTTGTTTCAAAACAAAAATAAAACAGGGCTAGGGGTGTAGTTTGGAGTTAGAATGCCCCTGTTCAACCCCCAGCACAACAAAACGAAACAAACAAAAAACCCAACCCCCAACAACAAAGAGCTTCCCCAGATTTCCAAATGAAGCTCAAGAAGGTGGACAAAGCCGTCTTGGAAAGCAACCTGAGAGAAAAGTCAAGTCCATAGGTTTATATTTTTAAATGGCAGAAGAGTGTTCTGATCTGAGATTCACGTTCTGGTGGGCTATTTTCAAGCTAGTCCAACACTGTATCCACACTGCTTTGAGTACAGCCTGATCCCTGCCTTCTCCTTGGAGCCTGGCTGAGCACGAAGTGGGCAGTGAGGGGATGTGGAATACAGTGCACAGGGAGTTGGGCGGGGAGTGTCGGGAGGCAGGCATATCAATTTTGTTGAGAGGTAAGGAGTAGCCTCTTCTATCCTCCCTATTCTCTTAAAATTGTCTGGAGCACATTTGGTCATACTCCCTGAATTTAAATCCTTCAGGGCTCAAGTAAAACAAATCACCTTTCCATCTCCTGAAATTGCTTACTCTCAAGAGCTGTCCTATCAAGGGTAGAGACAGTCAGTCTGGAGGGCAGGTAGTGCAAATAATTTGTGTTTTTTCCCACCTTCAGTTATTTCTCTCCTGGAACTCCTTTGTGTCTTTCAATTTCACACAGAATAATCCACCTTCTTCAGCTACAATCTCTGTTTATTTGGCATGGTTCTTGTCTCTCCCACAGATTCCAAGCTCTTTAGTATCAGGACTAAGACTTGGAATTCTTTTCTACCCTCAAAGCATCAAATGCAGTACTCAGTAAATATTATTTAATTAATCAATGAAAGAGAAGGAGAAAAGGATTTGATAGACAAGTGAAGAGATGGTATAAGAACTTGGGAAGATTTCTAAGATTTGATAAAGTAACTATCCTCTTGTGTTTTCACATTATATGAATGTGGAGTTGTTCACAAAATCTCAGGTTATCCATAGACATCCTGCTCCACATATTTCTATGGAAGAAGTCTGATTGACAGTGGGACAGGTTGAGCATTCTAATCCAAAAAATCTGAAGCATTCCAAAATCTAACACTTTTTGAGCTTCAGCATAATAACAAAAGTGTAAAATTTCACATCTGACTTCAGGTGATGAGAGTTGAAATCAAAACACAGACACACATACACACACACACACACACACACACACACAAAAGAAAAAAACATATAAAATTGCCTCAGGTGAGCATGGTGGTACATGCTTGTAATTCTAGTATTTGGGAGGCTGAGACAGGAGGACTGCAGGTTGGAGGCCAGCCTCAGCAACTTAGCAAGACCTTCAATAATTTAGAGATCCTATTTCAAAATAAAATAGGGCTATGAGTGTAGCTCAGAGGCAGAACTCTCTTGAGCTCAATTCCCCGTACCACACACACGCAAAATTACGTTCAGGCCATGTGTGTAAGGTGTATATGAAACATAAGTGAATTTCATACTTGGGTCCCTTCCCTTTTATATCTCATTATGTATATGCAAATATTTCAAAGTCCAAAAGATCCCCAAATATGAACTTCTGGTTCCAAGCATTTTGGATAAAGGATACTTATCTTGTACTCAATGTAGACAATGGCATGAGAATGTTTATGTGGCCATGTCTCCTGGAATTTTCAAGTCTTCGGATGAGTGGATTTTATCCCCTGGAAATTAAGAACTAATGATGGTCAGTGTTGACTGACTGCCAATATCAGATATGGTGCCAGATATTTGACACTTAACGGACTCTTCACGATTACTCTACAAGAAAGGTACTAGAATCTCTATTTCAAGGATGAGAAAACTAATTTTTAGGAAGCTTATTACTTGTGTGAGGTTAAATGCTTATAAGTGGTGAATTTTACCTGTTTATCTCAGAGGCCTAAAACGTTTTTGTTTTCTTTCGGTACTGGAGTCTAAACCCAGGATCATCCTACCTCTGACCTACAACTCCGGCCCTTTTTATTTTTAAATAAGGTCTTGCTAAATTGCTGAGGCTGGCCTTGAACCTGTGATCTTCCTGTCTTAGCCTCCTAAGTACAGGTGTGCACCACCACTCTTGGCTGGCCTGAAACCTTTAAACCATGCATAGTACTGTTGCTCTTTGAGTAAAGCTTGTTATTTTTTGTTATATTGGCTGCATTTTTCTAAGGTAAGATTCAGAAATGCATTTAAAATAATAATAAGAAAGAAGACATCTCTAGGAAAACATTTGAAAGAATTTTAAGACTATTTTTAAAAAGTCTTTTATTGATAGATATATTCATTTTTTTGTGGTAGAATAGTAAAAATAATTTGAGAAATAAATATATGTTAGAAAATAAGTTGTTCTATTGAACAGAAAAGTCTTCCATTTCTTTAAAAATAGATCTCTTAAAATAAGATGCCAGAAAGGAATTTCTGAAAGGGTGTTTTTATTTTGCTTCTTCAAACATGAATGATGTTAGACGATTACATGCTGTACATGTTTTATATTCAACAATGTCTGTGTGCATGTTCTAAAGATAGAACTGAGACAGGGCAGCTATTTCCATTCCCAACAAGATGAATAATAAATTCCTTCTTACACTGGGAAAAACCACATCTTTCTAGGGAAATTTACTTTGATAATTTTCCTTCTTTTTAGTCACTTAGTGTTCTATTAGATATGCTTCTCTTCCAAAATTCTACTTTTGGACTCAGTTTAACTCTGGAAAGTCACTAGAACTTATTTATTTCTGTATATTGTCTACCTGTGGTTTAGAGAAAGACACGTTTCCTTGCTATTGTTGTCTTGGGGGATCAAATTCACACATATCCTGTGTATTCCATGGGGAAATTTAAAAATGTATATAAGAGAGATTATACCCCCAGTGGAAATCTATTTGAACAGACTTTTGGAGATGTTTAGTCTGGTTTTAACAATTGTTAATAAGAATTAATGCAATGAATTGAAAAGAACACAAGCTTAAGAATCAGACTTGGCTATGTCTTCAGGTAAACTATGAAACTCTGAACCATTTTTTTTTCTTCTCTGTGTGATGAATAATTCCTTGAATTTAAATGAGATAATAGATGTATCTGGCTCTTGGTGGGCACTTAATACTTTGATTTTCATTTCTGTTTCCATCAAGCTTTCTTTTTCCACTCAAAAATGGAATTCTGGTAAACTACAAGGGAATTTGGGACTACAGTTTAAGACTGATTGCTATTACTTAATAAATTGGTTGGTTATTCCTGCTAATCTGAATCCACAGATATCCCTGTGAAATCCTGCCAGGGGACCCTTGGAGGATGGTATTGGTAAAGCATTGACAGCTCAGGCAACTGGAAATGAGCCAACAGTCATAAATTGCAAAGCCTTTTACAATCCAAACATGATGGAAACTATATGCCATTTTGGGAGTGATTTGAAAAGCACATGGTTTGGAGTTATTTTGATGGATTAAGTATTTTCCCTGAATCATCTAGTTGAGAAGATTAAAACTTGATTATAAAACACCAAAATGTTTATCGATGTAGAAATGTTTGAGCATAAATCAAATGATGCACGTTCATGAGAAAATAATCAAGAGAATAAGTGATGTGGTGTTCTTTAAGGTCCAATATTGGAACTAAGAAACACCACAATAGTTTATGGAATAATGTATTCTTGCAGCATTGTTTTGGAATGCAGGCACTACCTGAAGTTGATTGATACTTGGCGACACACCAGTAATGCCCACGATGAAGTCAAATTATGAGAATGTAAACTTTTTTCCTTCTAGTACCTCATGGCCTCTTTACTTCAACTCAGATAGAGGTGGCTTTACAATTCTGTGGTGGAAAGGCATTCTAGGACAGAAGCTCTAAGTCAGAAAAAGTTGCATGATTGTCTAGGGCAGTGGGACTTAACCTTTTAGGACACAGACTCTGTTAGACAAACTTGGTGGAAATGTAAGATCCACAGGAGAAGATGAAACGCCCCAGAACCATGATAATTATAAGCAGCCTTTGTGGAACTTGTAGGATGATAGCAGAAATCTTTACCCTTGTCTCCAAGCAGCTCTTTCTCCTATTCTCCTCAACAACTAATCCTTAATTTCCTCTTATTTGCCATAATTTTTGCTTCATGCAGTTTTAGTAGGGGCACTTTCTTCCATTAAAAAACAAAAAGATACCCTGGGGATGGTGGTGCATGGAAGTGGATAAATCCATTGTAATGGATTTACCTGGGTGGTACCCAGTAGGGCGATAGGGTGTGGCTGATGGAGGTGGTCCCTGGGGGCGAGGCTTTGGAGATTATAACTATGGTGCCTCCTCCCCCTACTCCTTCTCTTGCTTCTGGACTCCATGATGTGAGCAAGGCCCATGTGCTCTCCCTTTCTCCTCTTCCTGTCACCCTGAAATCCATGATCTCTGGCCTCACATGGACTGAATCTGAAACTATAAGAAAGTTCCTCTAAGTCATGTGGTCAATCTTTTAGATTATAGATGCAAGAATGCCTACCAGAACAGTATCTATAGCTATTTATTTTTCTATTGTTTGGTTATATGTTTAACATTTTAAGCCAGGCCTGGTGGTGCACACCTGTAATCCCAGTACTTGGGAGGCTGAGACAGGAGGATTGCAGGTTCGAGGCCAGCCTTAGCAACTTAGCAAGTCCCTCAGCAATTTACTGAAACCCTGTTTCAAAATAAAAAATAAAATAGGACTGAGGTGGAGGGTATATCTCAGAAATAGAATGTCCTGGGGTTCAACCCCTAATACCAAAAATAAAAAAATAAACACAAAGATGTCATGATAATGAATCATCTTAACATCTTCTTTATTCCACTCCTACACCTATTCTTGCCTTCTTTTCCCACTTCTCAAAGCTCAACCACCCATCCCTCAAACCCCAAGTCCCTGTTTCTTTCATATTTTCCTTTATCAATGAGCTCTCCTTTTTCATAATTGTGTGTGTGTGTGTGTGTGTGTGTGTGTGTATGTTATTGGGGATTGAACCCAGGGGCACTCTACCTCTGAGCTACACCCTCAACCCTATTTTATTTTTGATTTTGAAACAAGGTCTCACTAAATTGCTGAGGCTGTCCTCAAATGTGTGATCCTCAGCCTCCCAAGTACTGGGATTACAGACATGCACCACCACACCTGGCTTCTATAATCTTTAGCGTCTTCTTTTTAGTGGCTATTTGTACCCCCTTTAAATAAGTACTCCTGAGTCTATCTCAGGTTATGCTAAGCAAATTGGAAAGAGGAAAGTTTTATATGTGTGCATTATGGAATATAGCAGAGGGGAAGTGGTGAGACCATTGTCTGGGCAGCAGAGGGAAGGGATAGGTCTGCAGATAAATGGATATGGAAGAAATGTCTGGACCACTTCCAACAAGCAGGGCTTTCTTTGCAGGTGCAGATTTCCCCTGAGGAGGGAGAGAGCCAATGATCTAGTGTTGCCAAAGTGAGATTCATATTGAAGCCCTGGAAGTGAGGGAGAATAGGCACAGAAGAACATGAGTGACACAGTGGCCCTGCACGCCAGCCCAGGAATGAAGTAAGATAGGTCAGGTTGTGGACGAGGTGAGTAGATGGCATGGATGGAATTCACCACAAATATGCAGCATTTCCAGGCAGCCCACCCGTGGATGATTTAGGATGTGCTGTACAGTATCATATGTTTGGTCTACAAGACTTTTTAAATGTGGCAGAAATTTTAATTTAGTATTTCAGATGTTCCTAGGAATTCTGAGAGGGGTCAGACTAGGAGGAAGGGAGTTTAAAAGGTAGAAAAGAAGACCACATGACTTAGCCGTATCCATGGTATTTCACACAATTGATAACCAGAGGGAATGAATTAAACAGAAGCATGATTGAGTGATATTTGTCAAGTAATTGGCTAAAAGGTTGATTCACCCAATGACCCTAAGAATTCCATAAAAATTTACAAGAGCTCACATTATCAGCATACTTGCCATGGTCAACATAACCTAGATCACCTGGCTAATGCAGTGTGTGTCAGGTTCTTCATGGTAAAGGTGCTCCCTCATCACATCTCTTATTGGAAGATAGTATCAGACACCAGGACCTGGTTGCTAGATGTGTGCTTGTTGCTATCAGCACATCATTGCTGCCAGGCCCCATCAGCTGGAGGAGTAAGGGTATCCCCACCTGTGTATAGTAACCCATGTATACAGACAATCTATGGCTGTTTCTACAAGTAGCCATCTGTGCTTACGTGAAGCTAAACATGGGCTTACACTGATGTCTCCACAACTCTGGAGACTTAATATTTACATACGATTAGGTCTTAGTGGGAACTTAATTTTTACATGTGATAGTGGGTTGCCTGGTTTGTTCTGGTAAATTATAGATCTTTTAAAGTTTTCACTTAGAGATTAGAGGGGCAACAGACAGTTGAGAGGACTGGGAAGAACCATGGAGGCGTAATGGCAGCAGGAGAAGCAGCAGTGGCAGACAGAAGGAACCACGTTTGGTAGAAGTAGAAGCAGCACCCACTGGGACAGTTGGTGCATAGATGCAGCAATCTCGAGGGTCTCATCTCAGCCACCTAGAGACTGACGTGAAGAGTCAGAATCACCACACGTCAGGGCTCTTAGAGAAACGGCTAGCAATGCCCACACCTCTGCCTGTACCTCCATTCACAACAGTGGCCCCAGTTGCCAAGAAAGCATGTGACAGGTTTTCTTTGTTTATCATGGGCTGGGTGGCATGTCATGCATATTAGAAAGATTTCCACTAAATGAGTTAAAATAGTTATGGTGCTGTGAGTATTATTAGGTTTAAGTTTTCTGCCTTAGAATCTACATTTGCTGTGGATCCAGATGAATAAATTCAGAGCCTCCCCCTGAGATTTCCAGGAACTTGAATTTTGTATTTAAAAAAAAAAAAAAAAAAAAAGCTGCTTGTCAGAGGATTTAAATGTAAAGAATTTCTGGACAACTTCCTCTGAGCCCTCCTCAAACTGCCGTCTCACCTTGCCAGGTTTGCCTCAGCCCTTGGCCCTCGGCAGCCAAAATCCCATGAATTAGTCCTGCTATTCCCAGGCCTTGAGAAATTGAGGTCTTTTGAGATATTTACTTCTCCCCTTGCTAAATGAAGTCCAAGGAAGCTGCTCCCAGCAGGGGAGAGGGTCTGAACACTTTGGTCTCAAAAGACTTTTTTTTTTCTTCAGGAATCAGAGAAGTATTTCTTCCAGCTCAGTCACTTTAACCCCTATTTCTGAGTCGTCAGGTTTAGGAGCAGCAATACTGAGAGGCAGAGGGAGTGCACAAGGCACAGACTCTTTGTTTTTGCCTCTCTTCTCCCCAACTCCCACCTTCTCTCTTGTTTGTTCAACAAATACATATGGGCACCCTTTCTTGGTGCTTGGTGCTGACCCTGGGTACACAAACTGAACAAGAGTTATCGTCTTTGATATCCCACAACCTTCATTCCATTTGGGAAAAAAGACACTAAACTTATTTACTCGGTTGCTGCTTGCTGTAGCACTTTGCTTGTGTTGTCCTATCTAATTCTTTTTGTTTGTTTGTTTGTTTGTTTGTTTTGATACTGGGGATTGAACCCAGTTCTGTCTCTGAGCTACACCCTTAGCCCTTTTTACTTTTATTTATTTATTTATTTTTAAATTTTGAAACAAAGTCTTGCTAAGTTACTGAGGATCTCATTAAGCTTCTGAGGCTAGCCTCAAACCTGCAATCCTCCTCTTTCAGCTTTCCAACTACTGAGATTGCAGGTGTGCAGCACTGCATGCTGCATCCCATCCAGTTCTTATACCAACACATAAAGATACCCCCTTGACTATTCGTGTGCTCCTTTTACACAGTAGGATTCTGAGATTCAAAAAGGTTGAGGTACTTGCTCAAGAATAGAGAGCTGTTAAGTGAACATTTCAGGACCTGCACCAGTGTCCATCTGGATACAAAGGCTTCGCTGCTCACCACTTGTACTGTGTCTGACTCTCTGCAAGGCTGGTCTCACAGAGAGTGAGATGCAAGAAGGTGTAAGTGATCAGATAATCAGTAAAGGTGACTAACAACCAAGTCACCTAATCCACTTATTTCACCAGTTGCCACTGAAGAGTATTTAGTGATAATTCTAAAAAAAAAACATAGCCAGAGATTTTCCTTTTGTACTCACATGGTCTGTTGCTGGTGTCTCCAGAAATTAATGAACTGGAGACATCTGGCTACCAGAAGTTATGCTACAGAGTGTTCACTGCTAATCAGTTTCCTTAAGGCATCCGGCTCCTTCTCTCAGTCCCCACAGATACTGCCTTTTTTTCCCCCTGAGTCATTATCTCTTGCTTATACCATTGCAATAGAATAGAACAGAAGAGAATAGGATAGAATAGATTTTTTTTTTCTGCCCACCTCTTTTCAATCTGTTTTTTACTTATTAACTCTTTCCTTTAAATCTCTTTGATGAATCCCTATTTCTGTGGACTACAATTCTACTATTGACCTATTGAGACCCGATCTTTCTCCCTCCTCTGCCTCATCTTCCAGCACACCTGTGTGCTTCACCTGCCTCTGCCCATTACCCAGTCACCTCAGAAGGGCAGACCTTCTTGCCACTGCCCCACTGGCTTTACTGATGTCCCCTTCCCCTACTCACTCCTCAGTGTGGGAAGCTCAGACTCCCTGCCCTGTGAAGATGCTCCCTGGTGACTCATCCTCTCCTCCTTGGATTGTGGTTTATGTACTATACCTGCATTGTTGTACTCAGGACACTTTGCTGCAACAGCTGTCAAGCCTTTTCTATAAAGGGCCCAATAATAAATACTTTGGGTTTTGTAGGCCACTGGGTCCTTGATGCAACAGCTCAGATCTGCTGATGTAATTTGAAAATAGCCATAGACGGTATGTGAGCAAAAGACTGCGTCTATCTTCCTATGAAATGTTACATGCCAAAACAGGAGGCAGGCCTGATTAGCCCATAGGCTGTGGTTTACCAACCCTGGCTATTTTAGAATTTATTATTTACTTGCTTCTCTTCCTCACTAGACCATGAGCTTCCTAAAATGAATGGAGTTGAGTCGTTTATCTTTCTGTCCTCAGCATCTAGTCTGATGCTTAATAAATACAGCACAGATTGATATGCAAATGAGTTAATATCAAGTTGAGAGTCAAGTACTTAACCTAAGTGAATCATAGTGAAAGTAGAAATATAGCAAATCTGTACAAGGAGGAATCTTTTTTTTTCCTTTTTGTACATATATGGGAACACAGAGATAGCGCCTTTATTGCTTTCTGAATCGGTGTGGCCAGAAAGCCTTGACCTTCTCATTGTCAGGCTGCTAAGAAATGAAAGGAGCCCTCAGGCTTGGCTGTGGAATCAGTTGTACAAAATCCATAAACAAGCACAGTTAAAGCCCATGGGGAGGGTCTTAAGTGTGGATTTTGTTTCATGCCTACCACTTTCCATGGATATATTATTAGTCACCGGTGGGGTTGCTCCAGTGAGTCTTGGGGTCTGAATATGCAGCCATTAGCCGTTATGCAATTTAAAATGGAAGTTTCTAAGCCTGTGATTTACTGGCAGTACAAGCATTGGTCAGGTTTTCCTCACTCAGTCTAGGGAACTGCACGGGCGACCAATTCCTTCTGGTGGAAAATTTATAGACCTTCTAAGTAAAGTCCACTGAGGAGGCGGAGGTTATCTGGAAAATTTACCTACTCTGAGTACCTCATTCCCTGACAAAGCTGGAAGAGTTAGTGTTCTACTTAGGAGGAAAGCCAGTTACTACAGGTTGGGTCTTTATATTTTTAAAAGAACTTTTCAATGTTATAGACATTTTTTTTTTAATCAAGGCAATTAAAGAGTTATGTTGAGCAGCATTTTGGTATTGAATTTTGATTTGGTAGTAGGGAGGAAAACCGTGAGCACAGAGTATGCTTAGACATTTTTTCCCTGTTATGAAATGGAACAGAAGAACACAGGATGAACAATTTGATTTGAAAAGAACCTATACTTAGCTAAATTGGATTGGTTTCTCTTTTCACTCAATACTTTCCTCTATTTTGTTCCATTTTAGTTTGCTTGGTCCAACTTCCTTGATAGGATTGCATAAAATTAAGAAAGGAAAAAGTAAGAGCCATTGTAAAACATAAATTCTAAAAACATATCATGATAAACCCAGCTCATATATGCTTGTCCTATATTATTTCCTGCCCAAATGTGTAGGTTTCCAAGACTAAGCATTGAACACACACACATACGCACACACACATGTAGCAGACTTTCAACCTTCCAGTCACACTCAATAGATATTTGATAAGTACCTTCTTTATCTCCCAGGTGTCATGCTACAAACTGGGGATACAATGATGACTGAGCCTGTCCTCATAGTTCAGGTTCTCACAGTCTGGGTAGGAAATATTCTGGTTATTTATTGCTGAATAACAAACCACTCTGGACTTTGTGACATCAAGCAACAACCTCTTTATTTTGTTCTTAGGTTCTATGCCTCAGGGATTCAGACAGAGCTCAGTAGAGTTGGCTTCTCTCTCCCCCACAAGCATGGATCCTCCACTGAGAGGATCTTAACAGCTAGAAGAGCCCTGTGTCATCCTGAGGTTTCCTTACTCCCATATCTGAAACCTGGATTGGGAGATTCAATAGGTCTTGTCTGGGGCTGTTGGTTGGAGCATCTACACATGGCTTCTCCATGAGTATCAGTTTCTTTTAGTGTGGTGGCTCAATTCCAAAAAGGAGCACTTGAGAGGGAGCACTCAAGATATCAAGGTAGAAGCTGAGAGATTTCTTATGTTAGAAGTAACACAACCTCATTTCTGCATTCTGTGGTTATAAGCAAATCATGATGGCTACTCCAAGTTCAAGGGGGAAAGAAATTGGACTCCACTTCTTGATGGCGAGGATGCACAGCAGATGAGCACCTGTTATGGGAGATGTCCTGCAGTCATATTTGGGAAATAAAATCTTCTACAGGTAATTAGACATGTCCACTAAGAAATACACTATTGTGCAATATGTATGCATTATGCACATATGTAATATACTATGTTAAATGTTTCAGTTGCCAAGTACTGAGAAACAACCCATCCCTAGCTTAATCCTTGAAACAATAATTATCATCTATCAGCTTGGAGGTTCTGTACTACATGGTGTTGAATGGGTCATTCATATGACTGCATTAACTAGAAACTTGGAATGCCCAAGTTGGCTTTACTCATGTCTGTTGCCTCAGGTGGGGTGGCTGGGATCACTAGAGGTTCTTCAGTTCTCCTCCATGCAATCGGTCTCTTGTCTTGTAGTAGTCTGGTCCAAACTTCTTTGGGTGGTTTCTGGCTTCTCTTAAGGCCTCAGAACTGGCATAGGTTCCCTTCTCTAGATTCCATTTAAGTCACAAGGCCAGTCAAAACTTAAGGAATGAGAAATACTCTTGGAGGACAGCCATACACATACAGGGATGGGGTGCATTATTGTCAGTTTTGGAGAAGATATACATTAGAGATACCATAACATACTCTGGGAACTCATGACGGATTACATAGTTCTTCCAGGTTGTCTCTGAGTGCTTCTGAGTCAGGCTGTGGGGAGTGTGTGGGGACAGGTGTATGTAGGTAGTGGGTATGCAGAAAAATGTGGAATTTGAACTCTGGGTGCTTGAAGTAGACCAGATATGGAAGGCATTGTAAGTAGAAGAAACCACACAAGCAAGGCCAGAGAGGCTAGAAAGTACCTGGGAATGAAGGTTGACACATCTGTCTCGCCTAAGCTTTCCTGTGCTTATTGCCTTTTCTCCCAGTTTACTTCACATAAACAAAGCTGGAAGCTAGAGAGTGCTGGGTCAGGAGGTAGAGGGGCAGGATGGTAGTATGGCTACCCAGGGTCATAAAACAGCTGAATTCTGGTGGAAAACTGCACTTCTGGCCAGTAAATTCCCCTTTAGTAAGCTAAAGTCACTGGAAAAATTGTATAACAAAAAAATAGGCTTAAGCATATAGGGCTAAATTTTGGTTGGAAATCATATTGACACATCTCACTATTTTCTTCACGGTTTTTTTCTGTTCCTACATACATTTCCTTTGCTAAATTCCCTTACTTTTAGTCCAGAGCAAGGCTCCATTTTCATCTGTAATTTTCTGGATTCAAGCACCTCTAGCATACGTTTTGGTGCTAGTAGTCTCAGGCTCAGTGTAGTCTCTGGTTGTTATTCGCTGTCAACTGTTACAGTTGTCACACCAGACCCAAAGCACTGCAGATTCATAGGGTTATGATTTGTTCTAGTTGTTCTTCATTTTGGTCCAAAGATTTTAATTTTAGAATTGTTTTAGCAGAATACACTGATATGAAATTAAGGACATTAATTAATTTGCTTAGCACATATTTCTAAGCAACTATCACTCAAGAATGCAGTGATACATAATGCACATTGTGGACCAAAAAAAAAAAAATCCCTCTTCTTGCACAGCCTTCATTTTAGTAGGGGAAGACAGAGAATTAACAAATATATAAGAAAAATATAGAGCCTATCAGTGGTGAATGTTGTGGAAAAAACACAAGGCAATGAAATTGTATGGGGAAGCTGGGCATGGTGGCACATGCCTGTAATCCCACTACCTGGAAGGCTGAGACAGGAGCATCACAAGTTCAATGCCAGCCTCAGCAATGTAATGAGATTCTCAGCAACCTAGTGAGACCCTGCTTTAAAACAAAAAGTTAAAAAAAAAAGGCTAGGGTATGGCTTAGAAGTAGAATACCCGTGGGTTCAACCTCATTATGAAAGAAAGGAAGACAGGAAGATAGGAAGAGAGAAAGAAAAAAAGAAAGAAAGAGGAAGGAAGGAAGGAAGGAAGGAAGGAAGGAAGGAAGGAAGGAAGGAAGAGAAAAATATATGGGGAGTGTTAGGGGTTGGGGAAAGGTTGTAGTTTTAGATGAGATCAGAGAAAACATTAAAAAGATGATACTTGAGCAAGGATCTTAGTAAGGTAAGAGGACCATCTAAATATCGGGGAGGTATTTTCAAGCAGCAGAACAGCAAATGCAAAGACCCTGAGGCAGGTAAAGTGTTGGTAGGTTTAAAGAAAGTAAAGAGGCTGGGTGGCTTAGGATGAAGAAAACAAAGGACAGCATGCAGGAGACAAGTGCAGAGAGGAAACAGGGCCCTCCAGGCTATGGTGATAATGCACCTTTTACTCACAGTGAGGTGGGAAGGAAAAAAAGGGTTTTGAGCAGACCGGTGACACATTCTGACATGTGTCAGGCAATGTCACCAGTGCTTTGCTCTGAATAGACTTGAGAGGGCCAGAGATCAAAGGAAAGCCTTTGCAATAGTCTACATGAGAGGAGATGGTGGCTCTGGACCAGAGTGGCAGCAGAGGGTGAGGATATCTTCTGAAAAAAGAATCAGCAGGATTTGCTGTGGGATTTAAAGGAAAGAGTTCAGGAGGGCCCTGAGGTCTTCGGGGGGTGGGGGTGGGGAGCTCAGAAATTACTTCTTGGACAGAAAAGCTTTCAGAGGTTATTGGTTATATGGAGATGCTGCGTGGGAGTTCAGAAGAAAGGCTGGGGCTGGAAATGTAAATTTGGGAGTTCTCCATGTGATGACATTTAAAGGGATGAGACAGAATGAAATGAGAGGTGAATATGGCCAGGGAATAGAAGAGCCAAATTCTTGGGTTTCCAGTGCTAGGAGCTCATGGAAATGCACAGGATGGTGAAGGAAACTGAGCCGGGCAGTGGGAGGAGCCCAGTGGGATTCAATAGGCCCCTCTGGAATTCAAATATGAGTTTCTTTCAGATAATTAATTTTCTATTTGGCTCGATTCCTATCATTAAAAATAAATAAATTCTGAGCCGGGCATGGTGGCGCACGCTTGTAATCCCAGCATTTTGGAGGCTGAGACCGGAGGATCTGGGTTCGCGGCCAGCCTCAGCTACCTAATGAGGCACTCTGCAACTTAGTGAGACTCGGTTTCAAAATAAAGAATAAAAAATAGGGCTGGGGGTATAGCTATAGGTAGAATAGCTATAGGTAGAATGCCCCTGAGTTCAATCCCCAGTACCACAATAAATAAATAAATAAATAAATAAATAAATAAATAAATAAATAAATTCTTTGGGATTTGAAATGTTTAAAATGTTTAATGAGTCAAAATTCTATATATTTTCTTCTTAATACTGGGGATTGAACCTAGGGGCTTTCTACCTCTGAGCTATATCCTCAGACCCATTTTATTTTTATTTTGAAACAGGGTCTCACTAAGTTGTGTAGTGTCTCACAAGATTGCTGAGACTGACTGCAAATGTGTGATCCTCCTGTCTCAGCCTCCCAAGTGTTCTGGGATTACAGGCTTGCAGGAGCACATTTTTGCAGTGAGAATCTCTTGGTACAACGTGATCAGTGATTATGCTCCACTGTGTATATTCATTACTGTTTATAAGTGATCCAATTCTATTTTTTTAAATAACTAAGGCTTTTTTTTTTTGGTATTGAGTATTGAACTCAGGGAAGTCTACTTCTGAGCTACACCCCCAGCTCTTTTTATTTTGAAACAGAGTCTCTCTAAGATGCTGAGGATCTCATGAAATTGCCAAGGCTGGCCTTGAACCTGTCACTTTCCTCTCTCAGCCTCTCAAGTCTGGAATTACAGGTATGTGCCATCATGCCCAGTTGAGGCTGTTATCTTCATTAAAGCTTAGGAAAGAGTAAATAAGTGGCATCAGCCTGTAGTTACAGATTAGAGGAAAATGAAGCCTTCTTAGAGAGGGGTGTGGTATAGAAGAGCACACTCTGGACTAGGAACTGGGAGCACTTGGACTCTGGTTCCAGTTCCTCTGTATCCCTGTCTAATTCTCAGTTTTCTTATGTGTCAAAAGAGAACTCAAGAAACTCACCACAAAAAAAACCAAAAAACAAACAACAACAACAACTCAATCCAAAAATGGGCAAGTGAACTAAATAGACACTTCATAAGAAAAGAAATAAAAATTGAAAATAAATGTGAAAAATCAGAGAGATGCAAACCAAAACTACCCTGAGATTTTATCTAACTCCAATTAGAATGGCAATGATTAAAAACACAATCAACAACAAATGCTGGCAAGGATGGAAATAGGAACTCTAATACATTGTTGGTGGGGCTGCAAAAGTGCAACCACTTTGGAAAACAGTGTGGAAGATCCTCAGAGGAATGGGAATGAACCTACCATATGACCCAGCAATACATCTCCTGGGTATCCACTCAAAAGAATGGAAACAAAACTACCAGTGTAATGCATGCATATCTATGTTTATAGCTGCACAATTCACATTTGTAAAAGTATGGAACTAGACGAGATGTCCATCAACAGATGAATGGATTACAAAACTATGGGATAGGTACACAATGGAATTTTACTCAACCATAAAGATGAACAAAATTACATAATTTGCAGGGAAATGGATGGAGCTGGAGATCATTAGGCTAAGTGAGATAGTCACAAAAGCGAAAAGTCAGATGTTCTCCCTAATATGCGGAAGCTAGGAAGAAAACGGGACATAGGAGGGACTTCAGACAAGGGAGGAGAAACCTTAGATGAATGAAGAAGGGACCTAACTGAGGGAGATGAGAGGAGGGAAGAGGGAAACACCTCAATGGACACAATGTACATTCACAAACTTATCAAAGTCAATCACTGTGCTGAGCATGAGAAGGAGGGGTGGGGCAGGGAATAGGGCAGAAACTGGGGGAGGGCTCAATGAGTGCTGTGTGCATGTATGCCTCTATCACCCCAAACTTCATCAAGATGTATGATTACAATGCACCCCCCCCCCAAAAAAAAGCAGTCAAATCAAGCAACCTTTTAGGCACCCTTTGTATTCTACGATGCTCCCTCAGTGTTATGAGAAGGCTTCACCTCAGGTGTCCCAAAGGGCTCAGAGGACATGATGAAGTCACTGGCCACAAACTGAGAGTCTAAAGACTGGAGCCAAAAGAACAGCCTATCACTGGAAAGACTATTTGCTTTGGACAAAAAGTCAGAATGTGAACTGTGGGAGATGATATAGTGGGCTGCAGAGAGGTGGGCATGGTTTTATATCTTTATGGGAATATCATTTGCATGTCTTAATGTGGATTCCAGATCATTGCTGCACAAAGTGGAGATCTGCACAGAGCATGGTAGGGTGCAATGGAACACTCGAATTCCCCTTGGTTTCCCTGGAGCCAGATCAACACCTGCTTACTCCCACCTACACCTCCCCAAATCAAACAGCAGACACCGATATCTGGACAGGCATGTTTTCAAGGGTCTGGCTTATTCCCTCCTGGTTCCCTTGTGTTTAGCCCAATGCCAGGTCCATCATAGTCACTTCATACATTCTTGTTGAATGAATGAATGTCGAATGAACTCCTCGGTCTCACAGACTTGCAGGAAAATGTTCATCAACTCAATCTGACAGGTGAAAGATTCTCTCACGTTTCTGCACCTGTTGGACTGGGAATCTTCACCCTTCATAAATTGCTTAGCAGCCCTTGGGGAAGCCACATTGAGTGATGGAAGGAGTATTGGACTGACGTCTGGATTCTAGCACTGGTGCAGCCATCTTAAGGTGTGTGACTTCGGCATTCGGTGAGGCACATGGCCTCTACAGACCTCAGTTTCCTCTGGGGAAAATGAGACAGCAGTATCAATGAATGCTTCCTTGAACTCCCAGGTTCTCTACTTTTCCCCTATCCTTTGTGGATTCAATGGGCCTCTCTAGAATTCAAATGCGAGTTTCTTCAGATAATTAACATTCTGTTTGGTTCAATTCCTATCATCATAGAAAACTAAAATAAATTCTTTGGGATTTGAAATGTTTAAAATATGTTTAATGAGTCAAATTCTATATACAGTTTATCCTTATGATGTGTTGACTTAATGAGAAATGGGACACTTTTCCAATGATTACTGCTCCATGAAACATTCTTTCATCCTCCTAAGTCAGCGGAGACCACTCCTGACAATTCCAACAGCTACTGGTGACTTTCTGATGGCATGAATTGCCTACTTCACAGCTCTTTTCATCTTCTTCCTACTTCATGACATATTCTTAGGCATTGGAGATTACTGGGTAATCTCCCAGGGTGTCTCCAGCACAGATCTACTTTGTCATTGAATTAAATTCCATAAGCACATGGCACATGCATTTACCCTGCAAATTATTCAATAACATATGGGAAAGGTGCAAAAAGATAAAAATTTAAAGTTCTTACCAAAAAACGTTATTTTTCTAAAATTTGTTTGTTTTTCTAAAATGTGTCTAATTTTCTTTTAAATTTTTTCTTTTTGTGGTACTGGGGATTGAACTCAGGGGCATTTTAACTCCAAGTTATACACCCAGCCCTATTTTTTTTATTCTTTATTTTGAAACAGGGTCTCACTAAGTTGCGGAGTGCCTCACTAGGTAGCTGAGGCTGGTTGTGAACCAGGATCCTTCAGTCTCAGCCTCCCAAATGCTGAGATTACAAGAAAATTTATCTAATTTTCTAAAATTTGAGAATATTTAAATGAAACAGTTAATAAATGAGACCAACATTTTATACACTTGCAAAGAAGGAAATATTTGTAATGAAAAGAGACACAGGAGGAAAATAGATATTTAATTTTGAGAATGTGTGAGTGAGCTGAGTTGCTTATAATGAAGAAAAACTGGAAGTAATCTAGCTGTTCAATAAGTTAAGTAAATTATGGTGCTTGCATAAAATGTGCTACTGTGTGACCATTAATAATATGACAGAAGTATTCTTATAGAAAGATGTTTGATGTTTTATCTGATAAAAACTAAGTGCTAACAAAAATATGTTGTTAGCAACATAATTATATATAGTAATTTAGTAATTTTATTTCATTTTTGGTTTTTAGATTTGTATTCTCCTAGCCAGGCATGGTGGCACACACAGGCCTGTAATCCCAGTACTTGGGAGGCTGAGATAGGAGGATTGCCAGTTTGAGGGCTTAGCAAGAACCTTTTTTCAAAATAAAAAATAAAAAGGGCTAGGGGTATAGTTTGGAGGTAGAATGCTCCTGGGTTCAACCTCCAATACCAAAAAAAAAAAAAGAAAAAAGTATTCTCTTATTTTTCTACAATTAACAATGTGTTTCTTATGTGTAGAATACATGTACCTAAACTATGATAGATACTTCTGTTCTATTAAAATTATTTAAGAACCAGAAACTGGTAAATACTGTCCATATCATTCTTATTCTTATTCCCCCTTGCTCCCACTATTTTGTTTAGGTTTTATACATCAATACGTGTCAGTACTGTTCTGTGTAGACACGGAAATGAAGCTCAGTGATGCAGCCCACAGACCTGGAGACTGATCCTGGCTCACACACCCTCTGCCTAATGCAAGTAATGTGGTTTCTTGTGCCTGTAACCACATCCATAGAATATCAAAAACACTGACTTGCCCCAAGCAGGCAAACTTTGAAAAAGAGCTTTGGAAAATTGGGGGGAAATGATTTATAAGTACAGCTTCCCACCAGCGACCCAACCTAAGCCTAGTGCTTGGAATACCACAAACTATAAGCCTTTCTTATCTGACTAGCCATCCTGAAATGCTAGGAATGACATAAATTTATCTATTGCCTAATATTTAAATTTTTCTATGGAAAAACCATCCCCTAGGATGGAAATCAATGAATCCATGTACTTTCTACTGCTTGCCTGAGCTGGAGAAGATGGAGGTAAAATAGAGAGTGAGCCTGGCTTCTGTGGGAGGTCACTGAGGAGGCCACAATCTCTGCAGCAGGCAGGAACTTTAAGCTTGAGCCAATGGAAGGGTAGATCTTTGTCAGGGGACACACCTTCCTACACCTTTTGCTAGAATTCCCTCTGTCCCTATCCCCTTAAGCTACAAATTTTTCACCCACCACATAAGAAGATGGTAGAGGACCTCATCTCATCCTGACATGCAATAGGCTCTGCAGCCCTGGCTGGTCAGGTTTCCATGAATTTCCTTCCTCTCTATTCCTATTGTCATCAGTATTCTTCATCATCACTAACTTCTAAGTCCTCTCCTTATGACGTGTGTGTATGTGCGCCTACTTATAGCTCCCTAGATGCTCTGGGCTATTCTTTTCATCCTCTGATCAGTCGTTCAGATGCAAGGCTTCACGCACACACCATTTTGCTTGCCTCGAATCATACTCTATGATTAGTGGAGACTTCTGGTCTTCCCCACTAAGCTTCCCTCTCTACAAGGATTCCTTCACCTCTGAATCCTCCTCCAGGGCAGTGTAGTGAACGGGAGCCCTTGCCCCCACCATGAACACCATCCACCACTTTGCAGAACAGAGATGAGTTTGCAGATGAGGCACCATGAATTGGATAAGCATTAATTCTGTGGCTCTCACTTGGAAAATGACTGATCACAATAATCTCTACAGTTTCTCTTTTTATGGAGAAAAATCCCACTCTACAAAATTAAAAGTTCTGAGGAAATGTGAAGACATGTGGTCCTGGAGAATGAGCTAAGATGCAAAGAGAATCAGAGTTCAACAATTAGATAGCATCTAGGGTGATAAGGAGAAAAGGTTCTGTGAATTTGTGTATGTGTGTACACACATGTACATGTGCACACATGCTTAAAATGGACAGTTACTACTTTGTTTTACATATATGTACTGTCTTATTTCTTTAGAAAATAAAAAGAGAGGATAACCAGACTTTCTTCCACTGGGCCACCTTTCAGATCTAGCCTCTAAACCTCATATAATCTACCAGCTCTGGGTCAACTTTCTTTTGGTTCGAGTTCTTCACACCTGGGAGGGTTTTCACGACAAAGTCTTACTGTAGCCCTTAGAGAGGGGCTGGAAGAGATTTAATGGAACATGTGGCTTTAGTCACATTAACATCAGCACCTTTGGGTACCCTAATCTGGCTTTCACCTTAAAAGCCAGCTGTTTCTGAGCTTTGTTGATTGAGCCCTGGGTAACAAGCTGTAGCAGCTGTATTAAAACTTGATAATATCCTGCCTCTGCTTTTATCTTTATTTACAGGAATCACTAGGGGTATGACATGAACTTTTCTTTACCCAACCACATAAAAACATACCAGCCTTCCATTGCCAAGCCTGTCCCGCTCCTGCCCAGCAAAGACTCAGACCTTCCCCCTGCTTTCTGTTCTAGGAGGCAGGCTACAGGGCTTCCGTTAGCACGCTGCTGTCCTCAGCCATGTGGCAATCTGGCCCTTTGCCCCTTCTTTCCTACCTCCTTGAAAATTAGTTGCCTGTGAGAAGCAGTGTTTTGCAGGTGGCTATTAGGGGGTGGTTAATTGTTTTAATATGCTTTTAGGGGACCAACTTCTTTCTTAGCAGCAGGATCTAATTTTAAGGCACAAGAGAAAAGCAAGATTTAGTCTAGGCCCAGTTCATGTCAGGTGTAGCAGGGATCCAGAAAAAGTATTGTCAGGAGTTGGTTCATCAATAAAAATATCTGAGTGTGTAGTATGTGGTTGGCTTTGCGCAGGTGTTATTATGGGTTGGATCTGGAATGTCCCCCAAAGTCTCCTATGTTGAGGGCTTGGCCCCCAGTACAGCAAGGTTCAGAAGTGGTACTTTTGGAATGTGATTGGATCCTAGGGCTTTGACCTCATCATTAATTCGTTGATAGGGGAGTGGACTCCTGGGAGGTGGTGGAAGCTATAGGCAGGCAGAGCATGGTTGGAGAAAGTAGGTCCCTGGAGGTGTGTCTTTGGGGACTGTATCTTGTTCCGGGTCCTTCTGCTCTGTTTCTCTCTGTTTTTGGCTACCAGGAAGTAAGTCCTGCCATGCCCTTCTGCCATTATGTTCTGGCCTCCCTATATGAAGTTTTTGGTCCATAGTTTCATACATCTTCTGAATTTTTCTTCACCCTATTGAATAAGCTCAGCACAATCTAATTAAAATTGTGAAGCTCATTGCTCTTTCCCCATCTTTCTAGCCTTTGGGCCACTGGATAGACAAGTGTAAAAGGTAGATTCAGATTTATGGAAGGACTAGGAATAGATACTATCAAGGCAAATCAAATAAAGTTTAACTCCTTAATATCTTCTAAAAGATACAGGAAAAATTCAGCATGGGAATCAGGTAAAAGCCAATAGGCCCCTCAAATCTTCCGTTCTGTCCCATAGTTTTATGGATGATAAAGTCTGGGTGAATGAGAGTCACATGAGATTTGCAGAAAACTTAATATCCTCAATCCCAGTCTTCTTATTTCCCTTCAGTATTTTAGTTTTAAATAGTAGCATTGTTGAAATATAATTAATAAACCATTATAATCTACTATTTAAAATGGACAATTAAATGTGTTCATTTACACCATTAGTACAACTATTACTATAATTAATTTTAGAACATTTTTACCCTCCAAAAATAAAAACTCTCTGCTCACTAGCAATTAACTCCTTCCCTATCCTCCCACAGTCTTACGCAATTATTAATCTGCTAGCTTTATCTACAGATTTTCTGTTCTGAACATTTCCTGTAAATGTCTGACAACATATGGTATTTGGGGACTGTCTCCTTTCACGTAGCATAATGTCTTTGAGGTTCATTCGTATTGTAGTATGAACAAGACTTCATTTCGTTATGTAGTTGAATAATATTCCATTGCATGATATGGCACATTTTATTTTTCCATTCATGAATTGGGAATTTGGGCTGCTTCTACATCTTGGCAGTTGAGAATAAAGCAGCTGAGAACATTCAAGTCCAAGTTTGTGTGTGGACATGTGTTTTAGTTTTTTCATAGGTATATAACTAGGATTGAATTGCTGGGCTATAAAATCAGAAGCTTTCCTGTATGCCAACCATAAATCCACTGAAAAAGAAATCAAGAAAACAATTCCACTCACAATAGCACCCCCAAAAATAAAATACTTAGGAATAAACCTAACCAAAGAGATAAAAGACCTCTATAAGGAAAACTATAAAAAGTTGAAAAAAGAAATCGATGAAGACGTTTGAAGATGAAAAGATCTACCATGCTTGGATAGGCAGAATAAATATCATCAAAATGGCCATCCTCCCAAAAGTAATCTACAAATTCAATGCAATACCCATGAAATTACCAAGGTCAATCCTCACAGACATAGAAAAATCAGTCCTTAAAGTCATTTGGAACAACAAAAAGCCCAGGATAGTCAAAGTAGTTCTTAGAAACAAGAACCATGCAAGAGGTATGATAATACCTGACTTCAAACTCTACTACAAAGCCACAGTAATAAAAACAGCATGGTACCGGCACAAAAACAGACACATAGACCAATGGAGCAGAATAGAAGACTCAGAAGCAGACCCACATGCTTACAGTCAACTGATCTTTGACAAAGGAGCCAAAAACATACACTGGAAAAAAGATAGCCTCTTTAACAAATGGTGTTGGCAAAACTGGTTAACCATATGCAGGAAAGTGGAAATAAACACCACTTTCTCATCCTGCACAAGAGTCAACTCAAGGTGGATCAAAGCCCTGGAAGTCAGGCCAGAGACCTTGAAGCTACTTGAAGAGGGCATAGGCCCAACACTTCAACACATAGGCACAAGAAAAAACTTTCTCAAAAAGACCCCAAAAGCACAAGGAACTCAAAGGAAGATCAATACATGGGGTTGCATTAAACTGAAGAGCTTCTGTGCAGCAAAGGAAACTATCAAGAACCTCAACAGAGAGCCCACAGAGTGGGAGAAATTTTTGCCAACTACTCTTCTGATAGAGGACTAATAACTAGGATATACAGAGAACTCAAGAAAATCACAGCTAAGAAAAGAAATAACCCAATCAAAAAATGGGAAAAGGATCTAAATAGACACTTCACAAAAGAAGAAATACAAATGGCCAATAGATGTATGAGGAAATGTTCCACATCATTAGCAATCAGAGAGATGCAAATCAAAACTACCTTGAGATTTTACCTAACCCCAATCAGAATGGCAATCATCAAGAACACAAACAACAACAAATGCTGGCAAGGATGTGGAGAAGTGGGAACCCTAATACATTGTTGGTGGGATTGCAAATTAGTGCAACCACTTTGGAAAACAATATGGAGGATCCTCAGACAAATGGGAATGAACCTACCATATGTGCCAGCAATACCACTTCTGAGTATCTACCTGAGTAGAAACCAAACTACCAGACCGATGCATTAGTGTCTATGTTCATAGCTGCACAATTTACAATTGCCAAACTATGGAACCAACCAAGATGTCCATCGACAGATGAATGGATTACAAAACTATGGGATATGTACACAATGGAATTTTACTCAGCCATAAAGAAGAACAAAATCATGTTATTTGCAGGGAAATGGATGCAACTGGGAAACATTATGTTAAGTGAGATTAGTCAGTCACAAAGAGTAAAAAAGCATATGTTCTCCCTAATATGTGGATGCTAGGGAGAAGATAGGGCATAAGAGGGTCTCCAGATGAAAAAGGAGAAACTCTTGATTAGCAAAGAAGTTGACTTAACCGAAGGGGATGGACAGGGGATTGGGGGACACCTTAATGCACATGATGTACTTTCACAAATATATCAAGGTCAATAACTAAACTGATCTTGAGAAGGAGGGAGGAGGAGGGAGTAGGGTGGGAATTGGGGAAGGGTTAAATGAGAAATGTGTGCATGTATGCCTTTACTAGCTTGTACCTAACAAAGATGTATGATTACAATGCACCAATTAAAAATAAATAATTAAAAAAAAAGATTGCTGGGCTATGTGATAACGCTATGTTTTTAGAATTTTGTTGAACTACCATGCAGTTTTCCAAAGCAGTTGTATAATTTACATTCCCACCAGCAGTGTAGGAGGGTTCTTGCTTCTCCATATCTTCACCAATACTTTTATTTTTCATTACAGCCATACCAATGGGTGTGAAGTGTATCTCATTATGGTTCTGACTTGCGTATCCCTGATGGCTAATGATGTTGAGCATCTTTTCATGTGCTTCTTAGAGACCTTTGTTTATCTTCTTTGGCACAGTGTCTCTTCAGATCCTTTGCCCATTTGTTTTGTTTTGTTTGCCAGTGCATTATATTTATACATAAATGTGGGATTCATTGTGATATATTTGTACATGCACATAACATAATTTGGTCAATTTCATTCCCCAGTACCTCCTTTTTCCTGTCCCTCTCCTTCTTCTCCCTGGCCTCCTTCCTCTACTCTACTGGTTTTCCTCCTGTTTTCACAAGGACCCTTTTTTACTCCTTTTTTTCTCTGGCTTCCACTGATGGCATTTCTCCTCTGCCCTCCTCTCCCTTCCCTGCCCGAGAGCTTGTTCTTCCCCAGGCTTGCCAGCCACTCTTTTTCTCCAGTGTGCTTGGACACATTGCCCTTGGGTCTTGGGATTCGCTGTTCCTGCTAGCTGGACTGCCCTTTCCCAGCTGTCTCCTCAGTTCTCTGCCTCCCTTCCTCAGCTCTCACTCAGTTGCCACCTTTCGGCAAGGCCTGCCTGGCTTCTGCCTCTGTTTGCCACTGAACTTCCCTCCCAGCACTCTCCAGCCTCTCCTCTTCTATTGTACACCATAGCACATGTGCTTTCTCAGTATTACACAGCCTATTTATCTCAGGTACTGTCTCTCTCCCACTAAACTATGTACTCCACTAGAAAGAGGCTTTATGTTTTCTTGACTGCTAGATCCCCAGCTCCTTTGCTGGTTCTTGACACCAATAATCCACCGAATACACAATTCAGCAATGAGTAGATGTCCTATATCCCAAGTCAAGGAGTTGGACTGTGTCTTGCAATCACTGGAAACCATTGAAAGGCTCCAAGCAGGGGCAGAGCAAGAGGGATTTCTGTGTAACTGTGTCACTCTGAAGACTGTGTGGCTCTTCTTGATTGATGTTGGGGGGTGGTAAGGCAAGAGGGGGGGGTCTGGAAAACAGGTCACTGTGGCCATTGGAGATTGAATAAGTGAAGAGAACTTGAAGAATAGCAGTGACCATGGAGAAGAACAGATGGCTTTAAAGATATGCTACAGGGAGAGCAGAAGGGAAAAAGATAAATCCCAGGACCTCTAATCAAGAGCGCAAAACTATAGCAGCAAGAGAAGAATGGGAAGGGATTGGGGGTTCAAATACACCCCTTCAAGTGTCCTATGCAAATAATGAAAATATCCCAACATCAGATGTTGCATAGTGGTGCTACTGAGAGTGAGTATCAGGGCTTAAGCTTCTCAATTGAAAATTTCAATGAGTTGAAGTCTAAGTTGAGCATTCATATCTTCACCAGAAGCATAAATTGTTCATCACTTTGGGTACTGTGGTTTTGGAGGTATATAAGATAGACTCTGCCAGAGACAGATAGGCAAACACAAAACCAATAAATAAACCCACCATTGTTATGGTAGAAGGACCAATGAAGAGCCATGGTAGCAGAGAGGACACATAACAGGTGGAGAATGAATTCTGTCTGAATAAATCAATATTTCCCCAGCAGATGGAGAAGAAAGTGAGAGACCTGAAAGATAGGAAAATTGACAATGAGTGGAATTTGGAGGGAGATGAGTCAAAGAATAGAATTCCAGGAAGAAAAGTGGGACTGGAGTAAAAGGACACAGGCAGGGAGGAAAGTGGCTGAACATGTTAGGGCATTTTGGGAGGGCTTTGAGTGCCAATGCTAGGGATTTCAGCCTTGTCCTAGTCATGGGGAATGGAAGATTTTAGGACAGGGGAGTAATGTGCTATTCCTGGTAGCTTGGAAGTTAATCTGTATACTAGTGCAGTGGGGTGTTGCAGGGGGAAAGGAGGAAAGTGGGCAAGGCACAAGGTGAGCGATGTTCACAGCAGTCCAGGCTGGAGGCCATAGGTTCTGAGCAGGCACACTGGATGTAGAAGAGAAGATGGAAATGACCTGTTGCCGGAATTTCCCACACTCACAGACTAATTTGGATTTGTTAAGGAAATATGAGAAGCCAGGGATGAGTCTAAGTTTCTTGCTTAAGAGGCTGGACAATGGCAATACTTTAATGAAGAGGATGGACAGATCTGGAGAAGGGGAGCCCTTGGGTGGACGCATGGTGTTTCATATCCCTGCAATTGGGACCAGAGTGCACTGGTGGGTGTTTTGGATCTGATCCCCCTCCCAGGCAGGCAAGTTAGGGGGCTGGGCTGGCATTTGTTGCTTTAGCAAGTCTAGGGCTGGTGGCAGGAGTCTTTAATTCTTAGAAATGGGTGTGACGAGACCAAGAGTGAGAGACATCAGTTATCAAGGGTTATGGATCAAGACAAGGCCATTATGAGAAGAGGGTTCCCAGTGTGTCATTCAAACAAAGGCTACTCTGGGCTGGTAGCAGGAGGCAGAGATCAAAGGCAAGGGATCGGGGTGCCATGGAGTCAGAGCGAGGAGCGGGTGGAGCTGAGCAGTATAGCCAGTGTCCAGGCTGAGCGCTTGCTGCTTGCCAAGATGAATTGCTGGATCTAAGGAACCACAGGAGAATGGCCGTCTGAGCCGCTTCCTCCAGCGAGGCTGTATCTTCTTTCCAGAAAGATCAAATCCATGCTTGTTTATTTTTTTAACCAAGTTTGCTTACCAGCATGTTCTTTTTGCAATTCACACTAGAGCCAGATCATTTTCATGCCAAGGTTAAACTTGCAGCTTCTTTCTGATCACGGAGAGGTATAGGAAAGGAAACTGTCAGGGGAAAGAATTCGTGCCAAACTCAGGAAATAGGTTTCTTCGCTTGGCCAGATTCTTTCATCACTTCATGATCTGAGTGATAGGCATGGGAGAGCCACTGAATTTCCATTCCATGTCACTGATGCTCGCCCACCTCTCCACTGTTAATCCACTCAGTAGGTAGCTGCAGCCCAGGCGTTGAGGGCACAGTTGCAGGAAGACAGAGGCGGTCCTTCCCCCAAAGGGTCTGTAGAGAGGAAGGGTGGTGGCCATGTCCTGTGAAAGAGAAGGTCAGGAGATGTGCGGATTGACATAGTCTTCAGGAAGGGACACATTGCTGAAGGAAGCAGCATTTAAGCCAAAGATGGCAGGAGAAGGAGATGCCAGTCAGGTAAGTGGTGGGGGGCTTGAAGGAGACAGTGCAGGGAGGGGGCTTTCTTCAGTGCATGAAGACCAGAGGTAGGAAGAGCGGGGGCAGGAGAAAAACTAGGAACAGTGAGGAGAGGAGTGTGAGGGGCCCTGGACTGGGTGGGGCCTTGTACATTGCACTAAGCATTTTATTTTTACCCAAAGGCTCAGTTGTAGTGACCACTGGTCCAGAGGGAAGTTATAAGAACTGAGGGCTTGCTCTAGTGGGCTGTGATTGTGGCCTGGGTCCACCGAGGTATATGAGATCTGATGGAAGGCCCAAGAGTAATACTCCTTTCTTAGGGACAGGGCCACCATAAATATGACAGAAGAAATGTCAGTTGTAAGGTTGGAGGCTTTTTCCTAATCTTTTAAGGTATTGAATCATTTTAATTGTTCCTATACTTTTTAGTGTAAATCTCACCAAGAAACTCAACTCAATGTTTATTGTCAATAACGTTGGTCTCTGAGGAGGAATCGTACACTCGTGGTGTTTTATTAATGTGCACTGAGGTCTGGTGACAGCAATACTGGAGTGTCCAGGACAGTACTGTTGCCCAGGCCAAATGGGAAGTTTCCAGACCTTGTGAGAATTCCATGTATCTGGATTGTCCCTGGGCCACCCCTCAGCAGGACAGCATGCCCTCCCACACTGGATGGGAGGGGGTGGACAGGGGGGTTTAAAAGGTGCTAATCTCTAATGAAACTAAGTAATAAGAAAATTTATACACTAAACATGTGGAGACATACCAGTTTTCTGTACTACTATCTCCCTCAACAACATACCATTGGTTTTCCAGACCACTGACCTTAGGACCAACTGTAAATATTATAAAATTTTCTTCCTCTCCTCTCCTCTCCTCTCCTCTCCTCTCCTCTCCTCTCTTCTCCTCTCCTCTTCTCTCCTTTTCTTTTTCCCTCCTTCCCTCCCTCCCTTCCTTCCCTCTCCCTCTCCCCACACTAGAAAAGCTTTATAAAAGTCAAGGTCAAAATGAATTTGGAGTATCTTGAAGGAACTAGGTATGCCTGTTGAATGATACATGATTCTTTTAAGTAGCTATGTCTCATTCTACTGTGTAGTTTCCACTTTCTCTTTTACTTGACACATCACCAATGCTTCTATCTATACTCCTTAATTCCTTAGTTAGGTGTAGTGGTATTCTCAGTGGGAAGAAACCAACAGTGGTAGTTATAGAAATTATGAATGGATGCCCCTTCTAGGTGAGTAAAACTATGAAAGTAATGTTACATGGTCTAAGGCAGAGCATGGCTGGCTCTCACCCCTCTGCACCCTACCTGCCCCTCAGCAGGTGCCTTCGTAAAAGGCAAAGGCATTTCATTGTCCTCGTCTTCAGCCTCCTTGGAATTCATTTTTAGGAAAGGCACAATGTTAGTAACTGACAGGGATGTAAAGATAGGTGGGTTTCAGTCGTGCCCGAAGAAGCTTACAGCTAGAACTGAAAGTGAGACAAACACTTCCACACACAGCTTCCTCTGTGAGTTCACGTGTGCGCCACACCTCACCCTCAAGAAGGTGGAGCAGCGCACAAGAAGCAGCCACACAATCAATGATGTTACGAGAATAAGGACATGTTTAAGTTAAAAGTAAAATCAAGATCATATGCTAGAAAGTGGAAAATGTGATAGTGATCTTTGAAGCCAACCTAGATTCTCAACAAGAGTCACAATTTGGATGTCAAACTGGGTTTCTTGGCATCCCAAATGAAAAGTGAAGCATAGTTAAGCACCTCATTCTCAAGATAAAAAAGCAGGTCTTACTGAATCAACCCAGCCATGCCAGGCCAGGCCAGCTCCATATCACAAAGGCCTATCACAATTACAGCTTATTTCTTACCACAAAAATAGGCTGAAAGATCTAAGCACAGTGGTGCATGCCTGTAATCCCCGTACTTGGAAGGATGAGACAGGAAGATTGCAGGTTTGAGACCAGCCTCAACAACTTGGTGAGGCCTTCAGCGACTTAGTGAGACCCTATTTCAAAACAAAAAATAAAAATAGGATTTGGGATGTAGCTTGCTTGTAGAATGCCCCTCATGTCCTTTGGTTCACTCTTGTAACACACACACACACACACACACACACACACACACACACACACACACACACATGCTGTCCACAGAGCAGCCTATTGTCTCCAGGACCATGCAGTGTAGTGACCCAGAGTCCAGGCCACCTTCATCTTGTGTGTTGCTATCTCAGTCCAAGGCCTCTGTGTTGACTGTGGAGGAGGAGAGAAAGCAAATAGAAAATACATCACTTCTGCTGACAGCTCATTGGCCAGGTCTAGTCACATGATCATGCCTAGCTTCTAAGGGCCAAAAAATGCAGAATTTGGTCAGCTTTCCACCTGTGCCACACACACACACAATGTACACAAACCTTTCTCTAAAGCTGGATTCTCAAGGAACTCTTTTGCACAGGACTTTATACAGGGCAGGAGAGCAGAGGAACAAACACTGCGCTGAGTCCCTTCAGAGGGAGGAGTATTCCGCTCATTCGTGTAGGGTGATAGGGAAGCCTTGGGCAGACAGCAGGCTTTAAAGGATGGTAATTTGGGAAGATGGGAGAAGTCATGGAAGAGAGGGAACATACACTTTTCCTTTTGGGAACATCCTCTGTCTGATTTGCCTGCGCCCTTCAGGGCAGTGGTAAGAAATCAGGTAGGAATTGTGCGTGGTGTGTGTTGTGGGGCTGCGGGATTTGTGTTTAGTTCAGTAAGTATTTGGGGCAGGAAGTCTCTGCTGCTATCATTGTTAAGTCTTCTACTTAGTAGAGCTGCTGAGAGGGCTTTCAGAAAATCTTTAATCGTGTTTTGAGGGATTATAAAAACACAGAAACCACACAGTTCCTTTTTTCCCCTCTCTTTAGACACATACCTGAGCAGCAAGGGATGTATCCTTAAATATTTCCTCAGGAAAAATTAATGAAGTGAATTAAAACAGACCTTCTTTCAAGCTCGTCCAAACGAACTCGTTTCATTGTCTTTATCATGGTTTCCTGGCCTTTTGGGAAATTTAAGTTATTAAAAAATTCCCTAAAATTCTCAGTTGAAAAAATTGGCTTCTGTTTTTTCTACAAAGCTAACTCACCTGATTTGTCAGAACAGCTTGAAAATGAAGTGCTAACTGGTGGGTTTTATTGAAAGGAAACCAAGTGGAACAACATATGTATTTTCTTAGGAAACTCAAAAGCTCACAGTCATGTGGCGTTCCTTGGAGTGAATTCTTTGTTATGAATTACAACCTGCTTACTGATGAGTTGTTAATAAAAAGTAGGCCTGCCGGGCCATTATTTTTTTCCACACAGTACACACAGTTTAGTTTTCCTTCCTTCTTTCTTTCTTTTTTTTTTCTTTAAGTTTTCATTAATGCACTGAGTGTGAATAAATCTGTTTCTAATTTGTAATTGTTTTCCCTTCATCTGGACAATAATTTATTGCCAAATCTAACACTTGTCCATTATTAACATCCCTCCAACAGGAAAATGTTGTAATTTTCTTTCTTTATTCATATTTTCTTTCTCCCACCTGCATTTCTTTTTCCCTAAATAGGGAGCAGGAGACCAAAAATTTGCAGGATGGCAGAGATCTTCATTGCAGAAGTGACATCCAGATCGGAGCTCCAGGGATGCAGGAGGTAATCAAGGCACTTGTGCACTGGTCCACGTTGCATGTAAGGAA
Organism: Graphiurus murinus; assembly: GCA_004027655.1. Lineage (NCBI taxonomy): Eukaryota > Metazoa > Chordata > Mammalia > Rodentia > Gliridae > Graphiurus > Graphiurus murinus. The sequence goes on along the minus strand of PVLC010002124.1, from coordinate 31,351 downwards.
GGCCGGGCAGCTGGAGAAAATAGGCTCAGGGAAAACTAGAAACAGATGGCAACCTGAGGTGGCAGGACAACTTTATTTAGCATGGCAGTTTTTATTTATTTATTTATTTTACTCATGCATCTGGTCACACTGGGGAGTCTCTATGCATACTCATTATTATGCTGTTAATAGTGTATCTGATTTGCCAAGAAATATTAGCAATTAAGTTCACTCCATATTTAAGTATATTCATATTTTAGTGGGCCTTTGTGAGGCACGTTAGTGGTTAGAGTTTTATGTGGAAAGGGCAGAAGAAGCCACTGCTTGAAGTTCCATTGGTGTGGAAAATGTGCATCTGTCAATTAAAGATGGTAAAGTGGCTGCACTTTCCCCCAAACATGCTGTGTTGTGAATAAATGGCCAGTGGCATGCTAATGCATTGCCATGGCCGCATTCTTGATTTTAGATGTATTCAAGGCTGTTGTGTTGCTCCTTCCTGGACAGGTGGATGGCGGATTCATATTTATTTTCACCGAAGGTATGATGATGGGCCTGTGGGGAGGTCTGGATGTTTAATATACTACATGTTTCCTTTTTCCATCAATATATAAAATTTAAAAAATTGTTTTGCGGGGACTAGGGATGTAGCTCAGTGGTAGCATGCTTGACTAGCAGGTGTGAGGCCCTGGGTTCTATCCCTTGTATAAAACACACACACACACACACACACACACGCACGCACGCACACACACACACACACACACACGTGTGCCTGAGGATGTGCATTAATGAGCAGGGCTTCCAGTCATAAATGGGTTAACCTAAGAGCCCCAGACCCTGGTCTTATTGAGAATTGTATTAAAGTGTGTTCAAGTAAGAAAAGTGTGTGTGTGTGTGTGTGTGTGTGTGTGTGTGTGTGTACTAGACTCTTTTAGATATATATTATGGTGATGTGAAAAAGTAATATTGTCTAGATAGTCTGTGCCTTCCAGAAAATAAGGACACTGCACTGTTACACATGGGAGCACACACTGCTTTGGTCTGAAGTGGAGGGACACAGCTGGATGTCATGAAGGAGCACCAAGTAAGGCTTGTGTCACAAAAGATGGTGCTGCCATAACTAAGCTAGCCCCTCTCTGAGGCAGCATCACAGCTGACCACTTTTTCTGAAGGAGAGTGTGGGACTAGAGAGAGAAAGGAGAGATAGGAAGGAGCTGGGAACTTTCAACTGAGGACATTGATGCCAAAGTGTCACAGAATGTCATGTTTTCCACCCAGGACTGAGAACATCTACAGAAAAAAATCCCACCTATTTCTATTAAGTAAACACAATTGTTGGTTCAATACCCCTTTGTGCAAAAAGCCCACTCTGGCTACAAAATAAAGCCCCACTCTAGCTATAGTTTCGTTTCTTTGGACATTATAGTTTTGCATAAACAGAAACTGTATCATGATTGGCTGCAAACAGAATGTCATGTTGGAGCCAGGCGTGGTGGCACACACTTATAATCCCAGCATTTGGGAGGCTGAGACTGGTGGATCCGGGTTTGCGGCCAGCCTCAGCTACCTAGTGAGGCACTCCGCAACTTAGTGAGACCCTGTTTCAAAATAAAGAATGAAAAATAGGGCTGGGGGTGTAGCTCAGAGGTAGAATGCCCCTGAGTTCAATCCCCAGTACCACAAAAAAAAAAAAAAAAAGAATGTCATGTTGGTTGCAGGAGGAATACTCTGTGATTGGTAGACAGACAAGACTTTCCAAGGGATGAAAAGCAAAGAGCATTGGGCTTTGGAATCAGAGCAACTGGCTGTGTGATAATAAAACAGGTTACTTAATTTCTCTGAGTCTCAAAGAGTACTCATCTGAAAACAGTTCTGCCCCAGGTCTTGCTAAAGACAATAATGAATGAAAAGCATGTATAGATAGTGAGAATTTGAGAAAATAGGCAAGAAAGTCTGTTTCTTTCCTTCTGGACTCTTCATGGAAAATGCTGTTAAAAATGTAACATTAGATCATTTTTCCTTCTGCTAATAGGTAGCCCCATGTTAATGTATTCTTCAAGACTCTGGTCCAGACTTAGCAAAACAGGTCAGGGAAGGAGGATTTCCTAGGTTCCAAAGAATGCTGGAACATGTCAGAATAAGAACTCATGTCTTCTAAAGTCAACGGGGTCCTGATGTTCGAATTAAATGAACTCTCTATAATCACAAATCACATGAAGAAATTGAGCAGCCAAATATTGCAGGGACACACAGATGAGTGTTAAATCTAGTTAAACTTCACATCCCTATTAGAGATGAAACAGTATTACAGATTCTTAGGGCAAAGCAGAGAAAGGGTGGGGCAGCCTACAAGCCCCACCACCACTACCTTTTGGTACTAGGGATTGAACCCAGAGGCATTCTTTCTATCGCTGAGCTACACCCCAACCCTTTTTATTTTGAAACAGGATCTTGCTCAGTTGCTGAGAGTCTTGCTAAGTTGCTGAGACTGGCCTTGAACCTGAAATCCTCCTGACTCAGACTCTCTTCCTCCCCAGTATAGGGATTATAGTCATGAATCATCGTGCCTGGCTGGCTTAGAAGTCTTTTCATCAGCGATTCAAGTCCAAGCGAGGGAGGAGCCCGGTGACTGTCCTGTATTTTAAGCGGAGGGGTGAACTGGCCCCACAGACTCTGCTTCCAGCTTACAATGCATCTGTCTCCTTCAGCTCCTTCCCCAGAAGCTTATTTAAATAGTATCTAGTTTCTCACCATAGGCACCTTTGGTTGGAAAATCTTCTGCAGACATGATATATATATATATATATATATATATATATATATATATGTATATAAAATCGGTGCATATGTGTTTGTGTATGTGTGGTAAGCCACACTTAATTCTTCCTTTTGGCCCTGATTTTTAGGACTCAAGTCGAGAAACAATAGGAGCCTCACACCTTGCCATATGATCTCTATTGTGCATTTAAAAATATATCATAAAAAATAAATCCTGATCTCTCAAGTCTAAAGCATGAAAATGTCCCATACCTTCTGAGTGACCTTCTCCAACCAGGACTCTTGTTGGTTCATGGAGTCAAATCTTCTTGAAGTGTCTACTTATTTGGCAACTTATATTGGCAGGTATTGGCATTCTTCATTCCACCAGGAACCCTTTAAGCCCCGGAGTTTCTGTCATATTGGTGTTCTCCCTCTCTGTGCAGTAGTTTGTGTGTGTGTGTGTGTGTGTGTGTGTGTGTGTGTGTGTGTATACACACTGGATTTTTCACTCTCTCTCTCTCATCATCTCCAGAGGGATCTGGGTCTTCCTGCTCCATGTTTCTCACAAGTCTGGATCTCTTCAGCTCCCACTGTATAACGGTACACATTCCTTGCTCTGGATGCCTGTCATGGATCTGGGAACATAATGATGCATCTGAATACATTTCTCAGATGAAAATACCTGATAAAACTCCCAGCATTTACATCATGTCTTCACCACAGAAGACTGCTGCCGGCTCCTTTTGCCCTTAGTTTGGAGGGGGCAGAGGGTGGGATGAGGCATGGTGATGTCCAATCTCTCAGTTGGGTTGGAAATATTTTCTCTTCTTGCTGGAGCCAGATTAATGACTCAATCCTCACAGCTGGCAAAGAAGTTACACTCTTATTTTGGGTGAGGTTCCTGAGGCATTCAGGTGGCAAGTCCAGTTTCCCCACGTATCTAGGAGGCCCAACTTCCCTGAGGGATCACCACGGCCCTCTTCTGCACAATGGAGACTTCTATCCTTGACTTTGTGTCTGAAACTACTAATAAAAAGAACAGGAGGACCAATGCTTGATGCCCAGGAAGAGCCCTGGGGCCTGGGAGATGGCGATGTGGTAGGCTGAGTATGCTCCCCTCCCAGAGGAATTCATGTCCTCATCCTGGAAACCTATCAGTATTTCACCTTACAGGGCAAAAGAGACTTTGCAAATGTGACGAAGTCAAGGATCTCACTTTGGGGAGATTCTCTTAACTGATCTTGGCCCTGAATATAATCACCAGGGCGACAATGAACCAGAGATTGGAACAATGCCAACCAGGAACCAAGAAATGCTAACAGCTGTTAGCAGCTGGAAGAGGCAAGAAAGGGATTCTGTCCTAGAACCTCCAGAGGGAGTCAGCCCTACAGACAACCTATTTTACTAGAGAGCCATATTTTCCTAAGGTAGGAAATGCATGTGTGTGTTTCTTCTGCCAGGGAACTGTGCCAACCACCACCTTCTCTGGGCCATCTTCCTTGACTCCTTCTACTTGCACCTTTGTGAGGTGCCCTTTGAGATGCTCCAGAGAGACAGCTTATTTGTTTCCCCACTGGGCTCTATCAATGGCCATGCCTTGTTTACCTCTGGGTTTTTGGTACTTAAGAATGTACATGGCACCAAAAGACTCTGGCAAATATCCACTGTACGAAGAGAAGACCGGCCGGCTCACTGAGTGATGCCAGCTCTGCCTTGTAAATTATTCAGGCACAGCAAGGCCCATGAGGAGCTGGGCTGGAGACCAGCCCTGGAGTGGGTAAACTTTGTCACAATATCCTGGGGTTGAAGTGCCTAGGGACTTTGAAATCTCACCCAGGACCAGCCTCCTTTCCCACCCATCGAAACTGTCACAATCATAAGTGACACCTGGGCTAAGTCCAGGGGCATTCTACCTCCAAGTTACACCCTCAGCTCCATTTTTATTTTTTGTTTTGAAACAAAGTCTCCCTAGGTTGCTGAGAGTCTTGCTACTTGCTGAGGCTGTCCTAGAACCTGTGATCCTCCTGTCTCAGCATCCCAAGTTCTGGGATCACAGGTGTGTGCCACCACGCCCCGCAGCTTTTTCTCCTTATCATGATGCAGCCAAAGCACCCACCATGCCAACCATGGCCAGAGTTGGCCTGACTTGGCACATTGTGCTTAGTGATCCAAGACATCACGAGGATGAAGAACTATAATGAAGAAGTCTCAGTACTGTGCCCAGAGCTTAGTGGAGGATCAGAAAAAGGCCCAAGGTAAGAACTGGGTTCATGGTACCCAGAGGTCTTTCCAGGTCAGAAATTTTGTGCCTTACTCCTAAGATTACAAATGATACAACTTTCTATATATCATCAGGTTTCTTCTTATGGCTGCATTGCAACTATAGCCTTCATTTGGGTTATATTATCTTTAAAAGAAGGGGAGAAGCCAGACATAGTGGGACATACCTGTAATCCCAGTACTTGGGAGGCTGAGACAGGAGGATTGTAGGTTCAAGGTCAGCCTCAGCATCTTAGCAAGCTCCACAGCAACTTAACAAGGTCCTCTTTCAAAATAAAATAAGGCTGGGAGTGTAGCTTGGAGGTAAATTGCCCCTAAGTTCAATCTCCAGTACTCTCCAAAGAAAAAAATCCCCCAAAAGAAAAGGAAAAGAAAAAGAAAGAGGAGGAAAGGTTAATATCCAGTAAAGCTCTATTTTTAGGAAACTTTTAGAGGGAGAGCTAATCTGAACTAATAAAATCTTTCTGTTATGCAAAGCTTTGGATTCCATCTCAGAACTGCAATCAATCAATCAATCAATCAATAAAAGGTTTTTTTAAATTCAAATACTAAAGTCTTCTAGTGCCCCAGAAAGTGATATATTTAGAAACAAGTTTTTTAGAGATGCAATTAAGGTTAAGTGAGGTCACTGGAATGAGCCTTAAACCCAGATGAGTGGTGCCTTTACAAAAGAGATTTGGACAGGAACGTACAGAGGAAAGCCATGTAGGACGCGAGAGAGGTGGCCATCTGCAAGCCGGAGAGAGAGGACTGAGGAGAAGCCACCAGCCAGCGCTGTGATCTTGGACCTGTTGCCTCCAGAACTGTATGATTGTACGTTCTTATTGTGTAAGCCTCCCAATCCGTGGTACTTTGTTATGGCAGCCCCAGAAAACCAATACAATCTCCTTGAGAGAAAAAAAAGAAACTTTTAGAGGAACGAGAATTTACTTAAAATAAGTACATCAGCATGGACAACTTGTTAGCAGTCATCCCTCCCCCTTCCCCGAGGCTATTTCCTCCTGAAGCTACTGTTTTACAGATAAAATACAAGTACGCTAAATTTTCTTAAAAGATTATTTATGTTATCAGTAGGTCAGATATATTTCCCGTCACCTTTCATTTTTTTCGTAATTGGTGCATTGCAGTTATACCTCATATAGAGGTATGAGGTATAGCTGCCCTGCGCATGCGTACACATCTTTGAGGTTGGCATTGGTAGTTTAACATAAAATATAGTATAATTTCAACTCTTACCTTCTATCCTATTAGTTCTCTTAACAGATTATTTATTTCTTCACTGGTAGTGAAAAGTTAGTATAAGCAGAAAGGCAAAGAATCATCCATTACAAGGGAAGGAACTTGGTCAGGGACTTGAAAACATGCTTAGCTTGCAATACGTTCCCTACCTGTACCGTGTCTGGCGTGATTGTCCTCTCTCCTGGTCCTGGACGGTGTGCATGTCAATTGTCCACATGGGTTTTGTTTTTAATCTGTCGCTGGCTGTGTGTATTCTCCCAGTTTCTGACGGTTCGGCATAATCTATGTTATCGTGGGGTGGCTCCTCAAAGCCATGAGTTTCCATGTTGGAAACACTCCAAGATCATTTGTAGTTTTGCTTTTTTTCTTCATTGGGAGAAATTGACAGAGCATGAATTTTGTAGACCTACACTTTTAGTTCTCCTTGTAAAAATGGCTTGCTTTGCCCATGCCCAGGGAAGCGCTCCACCTGAGTGTGGACTTCCGCCTGCCTCGCATGTGGCCTGAGCTCACGAGCTTTCTCTTCCTACCTGCAGTCCAAGCCCCACACAGAGGGACCCTGGGTCCCGCTGCCAGACCAGCGGGGTCTCTCTGAGGATGTGGAGGAAGAATGGGGATTGTCGGCCATGGTGCTTCACCCTGCCACTGGTGGGTGGGTGTTCCAGTCCACTTTCTGCAGCTGTAACAGGATACCATGGACAGGGTAAATGATAAACGACAGAAGTTGATTTGTCTCAAAGCTATGGAGGCTGGGAAATACAAGCTGGAGGGGCTCGTCTGGTGAGGGTCTTCTTGCTGCTTGGTGACATGGTGGAAGGTGAGTGAGTGTGTGCTAGACAGCGAGCAAGCAAGAGGCAGCCTGCTTTTATGACCCACTCGCTCCTGCAATTACTGACCCACTTCTGCAATCGTGGCGTCTACCTATTCATGAGGCCAGAGCCCAGTCACCTCTCAACACTGTCACAATGGCAGTTCCATTTCAGCTTGGGTTTGGGAGGCTACATTCAAAGGATAGCCCTGGGTAAAGGTCTTCCTCCCTGCTCGGTTTCATGACATCAGTCTTCTGTTCTCCTTGGTCCATGAGCCAAGGAAGGGGTATTGCAGTAGTGTAGGAGGGTGAACTGAGGATAGTGATTATGGGAAAAGGATAAAACTAAAAGACTTGAAAAGGTAATTTTTTTTTTTTTTGAGTGGAAGAGAACTTGGGACAGAAAAAGGTACCCGAAATAGGGTTATTTTATAAGAAGGCTTAATTATTTCTCAGAGAATTATCCAATTATGGGACATGGATTCTTGTGCAAGGGATTTATTAGGAAACGTTCCCAGGGGAAACCTAATGGGAAAGCAAGATTAGGAAGGGAAGAAGGCAAGAAAGTACACAATATTAAGCGAAGTCCCATGGAGAGAGATTGTACTAGTTACATGTTGCCCAATCCCAATGGCTTAAATAGCAATCAATATTATTATATCTTGGGGCTTAGGTGAGTCAGAATGTCAGCATGGCTTGGCTCAGCAGCTCTGACTGGGTGTCCTGTATGCAACCGAGATGTCAGTGGGGTACAGTCATCTGAAGCTGGACAGAAGTTGGGATGGAAAGACCCACTTTCAAAGTGGCTGGTTCACGTGGCTGGGGAGGTTGGTGCTGGCTGGGGCTCGAGGCCTCAGCTGCTGTCCACACGTGGGTCTTTTGATGTGGCTTCTGGTTTGCCCCGGAGTGCATAGTCCAAGAGAAAGCCGTTCTTTATATGACCTGGCCTCAGAAGCCACACAGCATCCCCATCTTCTTTTTCAGGAACGAGTCACTGACTCTGACCTACATTTAGGGACAGGGAAATTAGACTCCACCTTTTGAGGGAATAGCATCAGAGAATTTAGAGTGGTTCCCAACAGGAGCAAGAGACCTGGGTATTTATATTCTCACACTTGCCTGTTGTCATTAAGGGCTGCCTGGGGTAGAAGGGGACACACCTCCAGGCTCCTTGACTTGCAAGGAAAGTGGACACCTGAGAACAGCCCTTAATCAAGTTATACAGGTGCTGGCTGTGGAGACTGACCACAAACCAGGAGGGACTCTGCACAAACGCAGATTAGGGATCCCAAGGATCGAGAGGAAGAGCACTGACAAGGCCTGCCACAACCAAGCAGCACAATAAACAGGATCTTATTCACAGGGCGGCCACTGTATAGTGCCTTTATCCTATTGTATCAGGTTCAAGGAGTAACTCAGTAACGTGGCTCCTTGGCCTCCAGGCGAGCGGTGTTTAGTGGAGAAGCAGTGCTTGCGGCTCTCTAAACCCCTTTAAAGGGATCATCAGGTTTCAAGAATCTTGCTCTACCTTCCCCTTCATGAACAGTTTCATCTCCAAGCAGAATCCACTGTTGTCTCAGAGAGCCTGGGTGCAGATGTCTGAAAAATACACAATGAAATCAAAGAACGCAATAGAATGAGGCAGATGCTTGCCTAAGAGAGGATGGGAAGGAGATGGCTAGACACCAAGGGTTATTAATAACACTTTGTACTTTGACGGGCGGGGTCTTTCATCTGAACCTCGAGGAGCTGCATGGCCATTTAAGTAATCCAGGGAGTGATTTTCTTGGATAGAGTTTCAAAATCCAACAGGTCTTTTGAAAGTGTGGTACTTTGAATGTTTTACTCTTTCTGGATTGTTCCCAAGGGAAAAATGATTTTGATTTATAAATCATATGGAGGTTTTTAAAAGTCAGTTATTTCTTAAAACAATAGATAGTGCACTGCGTTTGGCAATAGTATATGGAATTCAGTCTTTTCTCTTTCTGTTTCAAATCTGTCTTCATGAAAGAAAGAGATAGGACATTCTGTTCCGCAGGGAAAGCATATCTGAAGAGTATCTGCCTGAAATTCTAGTAACCACTGGTTTTACTCCTCTCACCTTCTGCTAATCCTTTTGCATGAACTGCCAAATGACCAATTGCAGAATTCTATTCTGGTCTTTTTCTGCCATTACAACTAGTAAGGGAACTAGGTGACAGTAGTGAGGTGGCCCAGGCAACAACTACCTCTTAGCTGATACTCAGCTGGTGACAGCTAAGAACCGGGTTTATGAGCTCCATGCCCTGGAGAATCCTCACCAGGGAAGTACAGCCCAACAGAGACTCCACCTTGACCTGGAACCAGAACCAAGTGTCCCGCCCAATGCCGGCCTCCAGTCACAACTGGGCTGCCTGTGTCAAAGCAGAGGACACATTTGGGGAGAGACTTGGGCTCAGTCTCATGAACTTGTCACATCTCCTCCTGCACAGAGCAGCGCAGAGTGTTTTGCCTACTGAGTGGTCACTGATGATTTCATTGCTGAGTCCTGAAATGAACAAGGTTGCAGGATGACAAAGCCCAGACCCAGAAAAGAAAGAACTCGGGGCTAGGAAGTGGAACCACAGCAAAGGCCACGTCCCCACGGGGCCAGGGGCTCACCTCCTGTCTGCTGCAGCCACCTGCCATGTTTCTCCAGGCTCAGCATGAGGAGCATCGCTTGGCCTCCCGTTATAGCAAGGGATGTGTTTGCAGCTGTCCGGAGGTTGGTCGCTGCTGCGCTTCAGACACTCGGGACCGGATGGTCTCTTCTGGCTCTTGTTTTCCTTTCCTTTTTTTTAAGTTGGGAAGCAGGAAGCTTTCCTTCCTCTCCTGGCAGTTCCCAAGCATTCCGAATTACAAACTCTTTCCACTAGGTGGCAGCACAGAGCGCGCAGCTGCCGCTCTCTCCAGCAAGGCGCTGGGTGTCCACAGTACCGTGCCCAATTATCCATTCAATCTCTCCCTTTCCTTTGAGAAAAGGGGCTTGCACATTTGCACATTGCTTTCAGCAGTGGGCCCAGATTCCTGCCCTAGCTCTATTTGGGGATAATGCAAGAATTTGTAAATACTCTTGTGATGCCACATTTCCTTTTACACTGTGTGGAGGTCGATGGGAATTGTGCTTCTCTTGAGGAAGAGATTCTGTTGAACCATTTGTAATTCCTGTAATGAAGAGGGCCGTCCACTTCCCTTGGTAGGTTCAGATTCACTGGGCCCTATAACATTTTTGTCAAGCAAGATGGGGAGATGAAAGGGAAATGCACGACCAGGTCCTGGCTCTTGTGGTCTCTACAGAGAGTCTCAAGGGGCCAAAATAAATACAAAAGCCCGCTTTGTTGATCTTGTGTAAAGTTTGTTCTAGTTCTCTGTCCTGGTGCTTTGACATCCAGTCCCAGTCTGCTTACAAGGAGCAATTCATACACTTTAATGTCAGCTGAGCAGTTCTGCTGGGCAAGTTTGAAAAGCCCAAATATTGTTAATTCCCCCAATTTACTTCTCTCAGCTGTGGTTCTAAGGGTCCTCCAGTTTTCCAGTCTTTCCTACTTTCCGCCAACCCCTTGACCTCCTGTGCTGTGAGCGGATGGAGCTGTCTGCCCTCAGCTGTGTTCACTATCCCCCATTTCAACACCCGATTTGTTTTTAGCTGTCTACAGTCATTGTCAGGGACCCCTGCCCAGTGACCCAGTGACCCAGTGACCTGAAATTGCCCTGCCATAGGAGACACAAAGTTCTTCACTCTCACCCTACCCTGTCCCTCTCCTCCCTCCCTTGCCCACTGGGCCATCCAGAAACCATCCCTTCCGATTTCGTTTTAGTGACTCATCCACGAATCTTCTAGGTCTCTTGATGGCTCTCTTCCCTCTTATCTGAAAGGCAGACCCTTCCCAGTCCTAGAACCTCACCTGTGCCACCCCGACACTCCTCTACCTAGATATCAATCCCTCTCAGCCTCCACATGTCCAGCCCTGTCCTATCTGCCAAGCTCCAGCTCTGCTTTAAAGATCTGAGTATTTCCATATCATTGTCCCACATTCACTGTAATCCAGAAATAAATACATCTAAAACCAAAGAGTCAAAACTTCCCCTCTCCTACCAATTTTAAGGTCATTTTTGTCATCACCAAAAGGTTTAGTGGTATCTGTACCTTCTTCATCCCCCACCCCCACAATTCCATCAGCATCCCCTTCCTCCTTTCTTTTCTAATATGGCAGCTGTGATGTGTTACAAAGAGCGATTCCCTTGAAATGAAAAGGATGGGTTTGGGACCTCTTGCCAGATGTGAGACATGAGCAAATAACTTTTGTGATCCTGTCCCCGTATTATAGAACAAGAAAATCACAGTATCTAGAGATGGTAGGCCTTTGAAGATCATGCAGTCCATCTTCCTTCATTCATCACTAAGAATCCCATGTTTGCAAAGTGAGTTAGCTGGGGTCCCTGAGCTGAGAGCCAACACTAGGTTATAGACTCTTAGCAAACTCTCAGTCTTCTGATCCACTGGGTGTTGGAAAATAGAAACACAGCAGGATATGAAGCAACCGCTGTTCCTGGATACCGAGACTGCTTCTCTTTTACTCCTTCCACTCCCAGCACAAAGCAAAAGGCTAATGCGAAGCAGGAAAGGAAAGGAGCAGAGCTCAGGAAAGGCAGGCAGGTGGAGGGCTTGGGTCGGGATTGTGGCATCCTTTCAATCTTCTTTCCAAAAGAGAGCACCCTAGATTCCCTATGCTAGAACATTACCTGTCTTGTGTACTGCTGTCATGGGCTGGTTCTCATCCACAGGGGGAGGCCGATTGGTCTCAAGCAATCTGAATCCCCAACCCTCCAGGCCAGTTAGTGGCAGATTGACTGGGGAGGCATGCCACTCAGATAGTGTGAGGAACTGCTGAGAACCAGCCATGACCCTCTCACACTCATGATGAAAATCTACCAAACACCAAGCCAATAGCAGGAAAGAAAGGCAGAGAAACAGAGAAGGAGCAATCATATCCTGATGACATCACCTGAACCCCCAGACAAGGACTTGCTGGACACCAGAACTATCCCAGCACTGGAAGGAGATGCCTACCATTCCATGTGAGAGTATGCAGAAGGTTATAGTTGGTGAAGGGAAGGGGAAAATTGTTCAGCAGTTTAGGAGAAGAATGGGGGCAAAGAAAGTTTTCCTGATAGGCAGAGGCATGCAAGGTGAAAGGAAAAAAAATGAAATGTGAAAGAACTATTATATGTAGACTCTGAATTTCACAATTTAGAGTTTATGCTTGATCTGAAACCAGAATATTGAAATGGTCAACACTTCTAAAGCACATGCAGAAAGATAATGGGGAGTGCAGAGAAGAGTGAGGAATGTTCTATCAGAGAGATTCAGCATTAGTTGCTTTGGGAAATGTGTGCAGACTTTGCAAGGGAGATATTATGTAATAATTAATCTATTTCTGTCTGGTGGGCTTTCATAGTAGCACTTTAAGAATGCTGTAAAAGTCTCCATTCCATTTAAAATATGCTGAGACTTGAACCACATGTTTTATAAAGCCATATGAATACTGCTGAATCAATGGCTTTGTGAAGTTGAGCGTGTGCTTAGCACACGTGAGGCCTGTCTCGTGTCTACACTAATTTTACCACACTTAGGCTGTATCTCTCCCTTACCTCTCGGGTATCAAGACAAGTCTGCCTCCTGCACATGTCACTGTGTCATTGTAACCTGTGGCACTTGCTAGGGCTGTCTGCCAAGTATTTCTGGCTTCCAGACACATGGGAGAGTGATACTTTCCCTCTTGGAACTGTGGCATGGCCATGTGACCTGTTTGGGTTAAAGAAGCATGAGTGGAAATAACATGGAGGAAGTGTTGGAACCCAGGACGCCGTTTGTATCCTTTTTTTTTTTTTTTTTTTTCGGTACCGAGGATGGAACCCAGGGGAATTCTACCTCTGAGCTACACCCCCAGCCCTATTTTTTATTCTTTATTTTGAAACAGGGTCTCACTAAGTTGCAGAAGGCCTCACTAAGCAGCTGAGGCTGGCCTCGAACCCGGATCCTCCAGTCTCCGCCTCCCAAATGCTGGGATTACAAGCAGCCATTTGTATCCTTTATTTTTCTTGCCTCTGACACAGTGACAGAGTGGTGGGAAGCCTGCTGCCCCATCAGTCTGAGTCCCTGGGTGACTGCTGAGGACCCCACTTCTCCACCTAACTGCAGCAGGTGTGTGACCTGGGCAAGAAACCAGCCTTTGTTGTTTTAGGGCATGGAGGTTTGGAGATTGTTACTAAAACAGAACATAATGCATCCTGCCTTGTATAAAATTAAAAACACCCCAGTAACTATACTTGAAATTGGGATGAAATTTGGATGAAAATGTGCCTGCCACTTAACATGCAGGGACTCATCATTTTAAGAAATGATGTGAAGAAAAAATAGGAGGCAGCCAGGCGTGGTGGCACACGCTTGTAATCCCAGCATTTGGGAGGCTGAGACTGGAGGATCTGGGTTCGAGGCCAGCCTCAGCTACCTAGTGAGGTACTCTGCAACTTAGTGAGACCCTGTTTCAAAATAAAGAATAAAAAATAGGGCTGGGGGTGTAGCTCAGAGATAGAATGCCCCTGAGTTCAATCCCCAGTACTGAAAAAAAAAAAATAGGAGACAACATTTTAATTAAAGTATTTAGAACACTTGAAAATTCACAAATTCACTTTTTTTTTCTTTTCTGTGGTACTTGGGATTGAACCCAGGGACATTCTGCCTCTGAATTACACCACCAGCCCTATTTTATTTTTTTGAAACAGGGTCTTGCTAGGGTGCTGAGGGTTTCACTAAGTTGCTGAGGCTGGCCTTGAACCTATAGTCCTCCTGTCTCAGCCTCACAAGTACTAGTATTACAGTTGTGTGCCACCATACCTGGCTTATAATTCACTCTTAATTACTTCAATACTGATATATTTTGTTACTATCATATGATATGAATATATATATTCATGACTTTTATATAGTTATATAAACTTCAGGAATTTTACTTTATTATTTAAGACTTTTGACAAATACTTGCTATAGGTTTTACATCAGTCTTCACTATTATAATGTGTATGCAAGATCAAATTAATATTGATGCTATATGATCAATGGAGAAGAAATCTCCATTCAAATTGGCTTAGGTTATAATGAAGTTTAATAGTTCATGTGCGTGGAATTTGAGGCTGTGGATTGACTGATTTCGTCGCTCAATATCGTCATCAAGGGCTGCTGGGTTTCCCTTCCTCTAATTTTGGCTCCTTGGTGCTGTATTCCTCCTCACCTGTGTCATAAGATGACCGCAGCAGCCCAGGGACCTCATCTGGCACCGTGCGCTGTTGGAAGACAAATGGTTTCTTCCTCTCTTTCCTTGGAGAGGAATATCTTTCCCCCAAACTCCTCAGAAAATATTTCCTCTCATCTTAGTGGCCAGAAGGGAGTTGAATGAGCAGTCACCATGCAGTCTCTTGCCCGGGTATGGATTGGAGGGTAGGACTGTTATAATCAGTACAGACCACAGTGTCCCAAAGGACTCACCATTATTATGTAACTATCTTCTAGTGTCGAATATTTAGGATGTTTCTTGATTCACTAGCATAAATAATGCTGCTGGAAACAACTCAGTATATGTAATTTGTGTTTCTTCACTCTTTCCAAGTTTCCCCAGCTGAGTCAAAGGGAATGAACACTTTTATTATTCTGTGTAGTACCAAAATAGTCTTTGATTTGATAAGAACTGTACCATTTTACGATGTTGTCAACCTTGTGAGTAATGTTATGTTTATCTTTTGTGTGTGTATATATATATATATATACATATATATATATTTCAATAGAAGTATTTCCTTCATTAATCCTCCCCCCCACCCACCATAACCCTCCCTTCAGCCCCCTCCATCACTCCACTGGGGTTTCTCTGCCTTTATCTAAAGTCCCTCTTGTATCCCTATTACTCCCTAGCTTCCGCATATAAGAGAGAATGTATGACCCTTCATCTTAAACCCAGTACTTGGGAGGCCAAGATAGGAGGCCCTCAGCAACTTAGTGAGACCCTGTTTCAAAATAAAAAATAAGGATGTGATGTAGCTTGGAGGTAGAATGCCTCTGGGTTCAATGCCCAGTAACACACACACACACACACACACAGACACACACACACACACACACGTTGTAGAGTAGTATCTCATTATTGATTTGAATTACAATTCTTTAATTACCAGTGAGACTGAACATTTTTCCATAGTTTGTTTGCTCTGACTTGAATTCGTTCCCTTAGAAGGTAGCCCTCTCTGGCACAGTGATTGGAAATGTTGAAGTCTCAATTCTCCAAGTAAACTTGGCGTCTAGCTCCATCTCTGACACAGCAATGTTGGAACTAAGAACTGCCTTAACATAAAGCAAACGCAAATTACCCAGAGACTCCAGTGATCCAGATGGAACCCAGGGGAGGCCCTTAGCAGGGAAAAGTCACAGAGACTGTAAGCCAAATGAAAGGAATTACAGTGCTTGGAACAGAGTCCTTGGAGAACACTTAAACACAAATTATTTTTATTACCACATGAAATGATTGAGTCAGAAGCATCAAAAAATTGTAAATGATATCACATGTAAAAAAAAAAAATACTTTGAGGAATGACCCTATCTCCAACAGAATATCTCAAAAGAAAATAAAAAGGAATATAGGACCATTCACACCTGGGTTTAGCACACATGTTTTAATTTAACAGCAAACTCATCACCCATTTATGCAAAATAGTATTTTACAGTAATTTTGTCCTGAATGAAACAACTGTCTTTTTCTCCAGTTTTCTGTCTCCCAAATATACTGATTAAACATTACTGTTGGCTTCAAAAATATTTGTGTTATTGTTTAGCATAGAGCTCCTTAGGAGGCTGGGGGCAGGGGGCGGTCTTTTAGGAACTCCTTGACAGTGTTTCAAAATGTTGTGGGCCTGTGAAGCTTTCAGAGACTGGGCTCATGGCTCTCACAAGACTATCAGGAAGGCCACAGCTGTCTGGTACTTTTCATCTTTTACTATGGCTCCCATTCACCTTTCTTGTATCTGCCAATTTGCTTCCTTTCTATTATTTTTCACTCAGCTTCCCTGAATAAACAGTTTGGGTTTGGGCTGTGTTACTTGAGGCCTAATTCTCTTTGCTAATTGAAATGCTTTCTTTGTCTCCCCCCCCCCCCTTTTTTTTTCATATAGAATGGTCAGGGACCAGAATTTTCTTGTTAATATGCTATCCTGAGTATCTAAATTTTTTAAATGTGCTAAAAGATATTTGAGTATACTGCATACTACTTACTGATTTTTTGGTTTTGGAGTCACTCCGGGATCTTTCTTTGTCTCAAATCAACAGTGCAAATGTTAATTTTCATTCATGTTATAGTAAACAAAGGGTCACTTGTCTTTCTGGGAGTTTTTTGGGGGGAGGAGAGCTTTTCATTTGTAAAGTGCAGCAAAATTAAAGGGGACCTCTGACTTCAAAGAAGTTAGACCTATCTCATTTGTCCCTTGCCAACTCAATTGCACTGACCTGTCTTTTTTTTTTTTTTTTTTTTTTTGCGGTACTGGGGGTTGAACTCAGGGGCATTCTACCCCCAAGCTATACCCCCAGCCCTATTTTTTTATTCTTTATTTTGAAACCGAGTCTCACTAAGTCGCGGAGTGCCTCACTATGTAGCTGAGGCTGGCCGCGAACCCGGATCCTCCGGTCTCAGCCTCCCGAATGCTGGGATTA